>JABFOW010000622.1:0-11053 GCA_022817725.1 Archaeoteleia sp. ZL-2020 | reverse complement strand
ATAATCAACACGGGAACGAAACACCGTCGAGGGGAGTGGAGGGGGGGGGGGCCTATTGTTGAATCGATTCTGTCGAGCATAAACGATTTTCGTTCGTGCGCGAAAACTGGCAACGCTGTATATAGTTACATACAATATATTTATATTCAACGCAACCTTATATAAAGCGTTGCCAATTTTCGCGCACGAACAAAAATCTTTCGTGTTCGACATGATCGATTCGGGAATAGCCCTTCCCCCCTCCCTCTTTCACGGATCCTATACAAATATCATCTATCGGTAATACATTCTTAGATCGGAAAAGGCAACGTATCTGTTAAATAATTGGAGATAAAATAACAATTTTCATTCCCACGTGTCTTTGTTAAATTGTTATTTTATCTTCAATAATTTAACAGAGACGTTATCTAATCGGTTGTAAGAATTCATTACCGACAGATACTATTTGTGCAGGATCTTGATGATGCATACTTTTACGGTGCAGCATTCTGATTCGATCTTGTGTTTACTTTGGTGGATATGTTATTGAGCGTGTAGAATATGGACGGTGTAATTCCCCGTGTACGATCTGGACAGTGTATACTTTCACCGTGTAGGACTTGAAATCAACCACATATTTTCTATCACAAAAGTGAATGTTATCTAAAAATAATTACCAAGCCCTAATAAAACTTAGGGGTTGATAATTTTTTTTTGATAGTTCGAATTTCAAGTACGTTTAAGTGTGCTTTCTAATTAAACAAAATGAATTTTCTTACTCGAGCTATATTATCAAAGAAGCCATCCAAATAATTCTGAATTGTGTGACAATCCGCTGCTTGTCCTAATATCTCTAGCAAACTAGGATCGGATATAAAACAGAATCTCGGAAATATAACACGCTTCGTTTCTAAGTACCTGCAATCAATTTACGTGACATTGATAAAGTGGCAAACTTATTCCAGATTTAATAATGGCTTCATCATAATACACAATTTGAAGTTCTCACCCGCTTAGTGATTTTTGACATGACTCCAATTGCTCCAACAAATGGGGCAAAAACTGTCCCATTGCTTCATCGCCTGTGCAGGCCTCGACTGCATTCAGTTTCTCGTGTGCACGATACATTATTTTCACCCATGATTTATCGATATTCTAAATTGGACACAGTGCACTTTTTATCGATATATGTTAGTTTCGCAAAAAGATAGTATATTAATGATGTGTAATTATATTCACTTACATTGAAACGTTTGGCTTCAGCTGGTAATTGTTTTGAAATATCACCACCGATAAAAACCGCCTCTAAGTATGCCCAAAGGTTTTGTACTGTTAGCCACTTATCCAAAATTTCAGATGTGTTGCTTAGCTTATTTTGCCAAAGTTGTATTTCTTTTTTGAAATGTACATTATACCTAATAGAAGCATGTAAATAATATATGAAAAACACATGTAAATATTATATCTTCTACTATTACAAAAAACGTATTGAAAGTTATTGAGAAGTAATTTCCAAAATTAAATAATTTCCAAAGATAAATTATATTTTGATTGTAAAAAATAGTATTACCTATTTGCCATTAATGAACTTATAATCATTAAACTATCCTCGAGTTGTGAAATTATTTCAGCAGTTTCTAAGCCTTTGAGTAACAATTCACCTCGTTGTTTAAAATTTGAAAATTGTAAGTTTACTACAGACCAATCAGCTATAACTTGTTTCAGTTTGCTTTCAATATCTTTTTCCTTTACAGCACTAATGCATATATCTTATAATAAAAGTATTAATTTCGCAATAAGACTCTCAAAATTGGGATATTTCAGAGTCTTTAGAGTTTTTCAGAATAATAATTTAACCACAAAAGAATTGTCCGAAAAAAACGTAACTAAAAAAATTCTAAAGAATAAACAATCTTTGCGATTAATAGTATATGATGAAATTCCGCATAATTGGTATTTAATACCTCTACATCATCTTTATATTTAAGCATCGGTGCTTCCATTACGTTAGCCAAAGTAAAGGAGTCAGATTCAACGTCGAAGAAATAATTACAGAGCTTCGTTAATCTTTCCCAATGACGTTCCTTTAAGGCTTTGTTAGCCATCATCTCCAACAATGGACACGTTTCGTTAAAGTCATCTATTTTCTTCTTCAAATCAATATACGCAGGCCACTCTTGCATTGCTTTCGGCAATCTTCGGCATCTATATTTATTGATGTAGTATAGTAAATGTGTATGATGTAGTATCAGTAAAAATAAACAGAAATGTATTAAAAAATGTTCTACTGTAAATAACTTAACGCGCCTTGCATAAATTACCAATTCATTTTGATTGTATCACGCTTATAGAATTTTATGATTTATTAAATATTGCTGGAAATAAGTATCACAATGAATTTTTCATTTAATTCGTTTAATGAAACATTAACTTCTTAAAAGCCATAAAATTCAAGGTAATAAAATTATTTTATGGTCTATTTTGTAACAAACATTTCAACAACACGTTTAGTAGCAATTTCCGACAAAAATTAAGATGGATTTGAAACAGTAAAATTTCACATACTTCAATAATTGAAATGTAAATTTCTTACTTGTTCTGAAATTCCGCTAACTCAGCAATGATTGACTCTATGTCAATCTCAGACCATAATATATCAAAATAACTGTCGATAGTGCGCATAACTTGTAAATACAAAGAATACAACTTAGTCAGGAGATTGAGCTCCCTCTTGCGGTGATGCAAAACCGGATATTCTGTTAATTCGATGCCAAACAAACTTTCGCCACTGCTGTAAGTTTCGTACCTTTCCCACAATTCATCGAATCGCGCTTGAAATAACAACATCCTGTAAGAATTTTCCATGTGAAGCATGTCATTTACAACTCAAAACCTAATATTACAACCTTTAACAATTTACTAATAATTTGGAAATAAATAATTGAGAAATTATTCGGAAACTCAGATTCCTGCAATGTACAGAATACGTATATGTAGTATACATATATAATATGTTATTGAATTGTCAGTTACTCCAAAACCGATGTTGATAACAAAAATATAATTAAAAAAAAATAAAATAATAAAAATTAAATTCATACAATAATTTAGCAAATATTGGTCTTCAAAAACTTTGTTTCTGTGCATCTTGATTTACCTGTCACTTGCTTCTTTAGCGGGTATTCCTTCTACCATTGGTCCGTTCAATTCGAAATCTGTATCAAACTGTGCAACGTCTTCTTGAAGTTTTTCCACTCCTTCTTCTAGCTCTGTCTTCAAAGGCTCTTGCATTTCACATATTACGGCTTGTACTTGTTTAGCCTAATAATAAAATTAAATATATGTAATACAATTACGTTTATGCTTAATAAATATGTTAATTAAGTAACCCATTCATACAGTTTGCAACATATTAGTAAAGTTGTATCGAAGACTGTCTGCTGTATCTTGTTCCTCCTTTGACACTTCAATTTGAAATTTCGCCATCAAATTATAAGTTTCTTCGATTAATATCAGTTCCACGTCTAGGAATATAAAATCGTCTCTAATATCTCCGAGACACTTCATTGCCACTCTCACGTCCTCCAAATCTTTAATAGCTCTAACCAAGACCTTATTCTTGTCACTGATATTGTCTGTAATTCTTTTTAATTTGTCTTTGTACCTGTCTGACAATGTACTACCCAATGTTCTTTTCCAAGCTTTAGCTTCTATCAGTAATGCCAATTTTAATTTATCTACAATGATAATATTTAAACAATGAAGTAAACAATGAATTAAACGAAATATTTTTTAATTCCAATATATTTTGTATTAATATTACCCATGTTTATTTGTATAGGACCAACCACATAATACTTAGGCAAATCATTAATTTCTTCCATCAAAAATTCATAGTCGACAAATTTCTCTTTGATTTCTTGGCTTGTAGGCTCAGAATCAACAAAATTTTGGATTTGCTTTTCTTTATCTTCAGCCCACACACGAGCATATCTTAAATACGTCTACATAAAAGAAAGGATTATTTCAAATTAAAAGGAACAAATAACAAACATTTGACTCATTAACACACATTTGCGAGCACTGTGATTTCACCCTTCAATATCAAAATAGCTCCTTGCAAGCTCATAGTGCTTCGAATAATTTCTTTGTGATCTATGATAATATTGTAATAATTTTTCAGTTTACTCTTCGTATGTTCTGTAACAAATACATTATAAATAAACAATTATCGATACAATGAAAAATTTAATACAATTTGAATTTAATAGGTATACCATCTACTAATTCGAAACCGAGACTATCTCTTAATTTTGCTATATTTGAATTGTAACGTTGACCCCACATCGTTATATTTTTGTGAGTCTCTAAAATGTTGGTTATAACTTTGCTAAATTGATGTTGTAACTCTTCAATGGGAGGTGATAGTACAATGTTTGGAATTTGTAAAACAAAGTCTGCTACCATTAATGTCTCTTCAATTCCCGTTACCAACTGTTCGCTGCAATTATTTATTATACATGTTTACGTAACCTCTTATATTTCTAAGAGTACCTCGTATAAAATTGTTTACAAAGTACAATTATTTCGTAAATATTTGATTCCTTTGTAGTGTAAAACTCTTTAATTTGTCACTTGCCTAGTAGTCCATACTCGTTTCCTCAGTACTTCAAGAGACCCTCTAGTACACTTTACTAAAGCTTCAGTTAGCTTGACATTAAAATACGCAAACAACTCCATGCAGTCGTTATGAAGTTGAACTAGATTTACTTTTGTCGTTCTCTCAACATAACCGAACCCTAAATGATTATCACATTCATGCATATTCACCATTTGGGAAACAAGACGTAAAGTTATAAAGAAATTAAGTACGCTTTGTGACTTCAATTCAAAGTCAAATTTATTCGTAATAAAACATGAAAATTAAGTTTATAGTTTAATGTTCCTATGGTTTGGGCAAAGTTGATTTAATTGATAAGATAATTTTAATTAATTAGTTATTATAATTAATATTTCGTAGATTGAAGAATATATTTATCAATAGAAGAGAACATAAATTAATATCAATGCCGATTCACAGATCTCTATCAAATTCAATATACAGCTACAAAATAAATATAAAGATTCCATGTGCTGAGTCAGCGTTCGAATATCGAATCAGTATACGGACGAGGATTACAGATGCCTCAAGGCAACCCTTTATTCAGAGAGTGAATTTTTCGACAATGAACGAAATGTGAATTATGTTACGCGTTCAATAATTTATCACGATACTCAGAAATATATCAACATCTACTCAAGAGTTTTCTTTCTCGATATTGTGCTTTAATATACGATTTGAGAAGGCGTCTATGCAATCTTATTATTTAATAATCACGTAAAAAATAATTAACAAAAATGTATTGAAAGTGTATACAAATTTTGTTGCTTTATGAAAAATACGATTATATCAATAGATGGTTATTTTGAACAAAATCGTTTTTCTAAAATTATCATAAAAATATGTACTCATACCAGGTTCAACAGGACCCTCCGTCAAATTAGTGTAAGAACTTATTTGCTTATTAACTCTTTCAGAATCCATCCAGTCGTACTTCGACTCTTCCAAACTAGGATCATCTAACAATCCCAAAAATTTGTTGACAATTGTTATGACGGACCTCTCAGCTGCGGAAGACTTAACTTCCAATTCGGCAGATATGGACTTCGTAAAAATGTAATTGTTCGTATAAAATTCAATAGGGTTTTCTGGATAAGGAGCTAGTTTAATTAGTTTCATTTGCCCAATACTTTCGAAAACCTCGTCTACTCTAGCTTCCTTCATATCCTTTACTTCCTTTATAAAGATTTCGACCTCCCGAATTGTACTCATAATTTCTGCACATATTTCCGGAACCTTCAACGAGGTCCAAGTTATGATGGACAAACAAGGTTGGAAGGCATTTTCCAGTTTCACGAAAGCAGGATTCATAAGATTTATAAATAAGATTGGAACTGCACGTCTGCAATTTAAATTTGCTGATATGCTTACGACGTATTGAATTTAAAGAATATATCCAGTATTTGTCTTAGTCACCTTAGAGAGTTATTAAGCTCCACAAGTTCTTTAACGTTTTCATGAGAGGAAAATATTTTATCCTTGCAGAAATTAATTATTTGTATAAAATCTGGCACTTCTAGTTCAAATTTCGATATGTGCTCTGCTTCTCGAGTAACTTCAAAAATGTATGGATCAAAGTTCACACAATATTTATTCGTTTCAGGATGTCGTACAAGTAAAGGAGAGGACAACGCCAATTGTACCTAGAGTAAATTGTGTAACATAAAAATCAATATTTATACTTCAAATTATAAAACTTTAATTAAAAGACAAAATTGTAAGTTTAATTTCTAATATGTAATGTGCTTATTTAGCATAAACTTACAACATCTGTAGAGTCATACCATGCCTTGTGGTATATAAGTTCATAATGTACGAAAACGGTGGCAAGAGCATTATAAATTTTAATGCATCTCTGCATCCTGTCATGTGTTACCACGCGATGGTGCATTTTGAACATTTCCATCGGCAATTGCATGCGCCTGTAAAGCTGTCGAATCCATAAAATTCGACCAGCTAGAGGCGGAACATTTCGTGGCAGAGGAGGATCCGATCTGTCCTCATTGTAACGGTCGCGTATTTTCTCGACCTCTTCCTGATACATTGTGACGAGTTCTAGGCATTTTTGATCAATCTTCAGGTGTTTCACATTCAACTTCTCAAACCTACATTAATCAAAATCCAGATAGGCTTATAGCTAAACATTTTGTAAATTTCATTAAAGATATATGTAATGATTAGTATTATATTCCCTTTAAAAAACTGTATCTCAAAACAAAGTGCTCAAAACCAGGCTATTTTTACATTTCAATGTTCTGATTGTACTTTTTAATCTCATTTATACGATGATACATAAATTGATATATATTTCTTCGATCACTTGGATAACTATCTATTGAGATAGATATGTCTCGGCTACGAATGTGGACCGCCTAATATCTGTCGCAGTGTGTCACGACCAGAAAGGATCCTCATACAGCAGCTGTAGAGAGCACGAAGACATAAAATTACATTGCCAAGTCCCCGTAATTAAACGGCCTGTTGGCATGCCAGGCAGTTGGCGTAGGTTGCAAGCTGACGAAAATGCCGTCTCAGACGAAAGATATACTCAACAGGGTCACTTGCCTCTAAGTCTGTACGTGGAGTAAAAAATTTGGCATTTCAACAAAGTGGATCAGCGAAGACAATCTCAGCATTGATGTTTCCCCAATAGGATATGCGCATATCAATAACCACCACAGGGAAATAATTCAAATAATCTTTCATATTGTTTAAATGATTTCTGTCTTAAGTTACATAAGTTAGTTCAGCTTTATCACCCAGTCTTTATAACTTTCGAGACCAACCCATCTTCAAACGGCTTTCGCTTGTAGTAACATATTCCAATCAGAATCATAAAGTTGGTGCAACGTTGTAGCAACGTTGCAGCATCGTGCGAACATCTGCTTTGGAGAAATTGCTACACCGATGCAGCAACTTGATATGATACGTTTAATAGATGTTCAATAGATGTAACAAATCCGTGTTCTGTCTGGATATAATCGAAAAACATCACCCTTCTCTCACTCTGAAGATATAAACAGAACGTATATACATTTGAACTGGTAAGGATAACTTAACCTTATGTATAGGATCAGTCTCACGACCAATTCAGTTCAGTCAAAGATTAAAGAAAGAGGAACAAAAACCTTGTTATTTTAGATCACATGGAACATGAAGGAAAAAAGTAGAACAATTTAATATCTTAAAGGTATAGACAAAAATGTAATCAGGACGAGAAAACAGAAGTACAGTTCTCCCAAATTAATATCAAAACATTCTTGGTAACGTTCATGAATGTTACATTAATCTTCTGAAATCACTACATCGTTTTCGTATTCAATGAGCATGAAACAGTAAAAGACACACTTAACGCGATCACGTCGAGGTCATGAATTGTAGGTGTTTCCGAGTGTTGTTAGAGTTGTGACGTGAATCACCTGTATATTCAGAGAGTTGAGACGTTGAGCTTAAAAGATTGCTTTATGTTGAGTATAAATAATATAATCCACTTAACCAAGTGGACGAAAAAGCAATCCCTTTAAATAACAAAATTTGCAACATTTTGAAAAATGTTATACAACCTTATAAAAATATAAAATTTTCCGTCGTTAAATTGCATACCTGAAAGTTCAAATACATTTTTGTAAGACTAGGTATGGAACTTTTATACAAAGTGGTCATAATGGTATAACTGAATATTAAAATAATTTTGCAACATTTAATTGGTACTTACCGTTTCACCAGATGTAACGATTGAACAATATCTGGAGCCATGGAAACCGTTGTGTAAAAAAAAGTTTGAAGTTCATCTTCCACGACTGCGACATTCTTTTTGTATTCATCATAATCATTGTCGAAATAGGGTTTCCTGTGGTCCAATGGATCGTATGTTTGTGACGCGATCTTGTCGTAAAAAGAAGTGAACTTTTGCGCGTACACATCGATACCCTCGAGCGTCGAACTATGCAAAATAGAATACGTAAGCGTAGTTTCCAAAACGTCGGTGAGCTGCGAGAAACACAACAGCTATTAATCTTTCCACATTTAAAGATACAAAGTCCATTTCCTAGTTTATAAACTTACTTTATTCATCCTCGTCTTGAAAGTATTGAACTTTCCAAACACGTACATCTCAGATACTTCAAAAGGTTTTTCGTCGGAAGATTTCTCAACCTTTCCTCTCATTTCGTTGTAGCAGTTGTGATACTGGTCGCAAAGTTTAATGCAGTCCTAAAATAATAATGTAAAAAGAAGTTCTGTGTCGAACATTTACCACAATTATTTGTATACATCTTAACCTTATGTAGAACCAGTAAAAAGTATAAAAAACATTAAAATGTATAAGAACGAATAGTTTAAAAATGTTCAATATCGTGTAATCCTCTGTCAGACAACTTTGCTACAAGAACATGCCACTTGAAAACATAATACTATCGGACAGCCTACTGATGCCACGCTATAACCGACCAGGGTTAAATTGGCTTCGAATGGGACAGCTAGTAGGATATGACCGGTCTACAAGGATTATCGATCGAAACACTAACAATATCACGTTCTCTGGCGGACTTCTTTTTTGTCCCGTGAATGATGCCTGTCTTAGTAATTGTTCCGGCAAATCATTCTTTAAAAAACCACTGACGAAAGAAGCATATCAGAATTGACCTAAAGGTAATACTACTCAATTAAAAATTAACCCCTCCGTGTATGATCCACTCAACCTGATTGGTTTGATTCGAACGATCGTAATCGAACATTCATCGCGCACGATCGACGCGGAGCACGTATCCCACTATAGAGTAATCTCACCGAGTAAATTGAACTATTTAGAAATCAAAGCCACCTTTGGCTACTTTGTTTTTTACTGAAACGTGGTATGAAAAATGTCCGTTAAATTTACAATTCCGAAGCAGAGAATTTAAAACACAATTTTTTTATTTTAAAAGTCATTACATGTCGTAATCACGTTTTAAAATGATATTTTTAAAATGCTTACTCGTACGGAAAAAAAACTACTGGTCGACTAGTGATCACTATTAAATTTCAATATCCTGCACACAAATTTGGAATTCAAATTTGTCAAGTAGAATTCAGAATGTTCAAAGTTGGATTTAAATTTGAAAATTTTGAATTCCTTTTAGTTGCTCTCAATTCTATATAAATGAAAAATCCTTTTATATTTGGGACAAAACTACTTATAATTATTTACGTCAATAGATTTCAGTACTGATCACTAATGAAAACCATTAGTTTTCAGTAGTTTTGTTTTTGCAAGAAAATCTTTGACAAAATATTGTTACATTTTTTCCTAAAGTGATAACATCTGTTTTTATTACGTATTAAAAGAATTATCTATATTAAGAATATATTTTTTATAAATCAGAAAATAAGATTTTCCTTAAACATATTCATGCCCCTTTCTTCATTACCTACTCAATACAACCTTTAAAGACTCGCATAATCTCATACTCCATTAGCCTACGTTTTATACGTACCGTTGAAACATATTATCATTCAACAATTCTCGTCTAGTTGTTCTAGATTAAAAAGAAATAAAAAGTACAAATAGTCCGTGCAATTTTACCTTCATTCTACTTATCATAGTAGATTTAGCATCATCCCAAATTCGCAAGCTTCTATTCTCAGTCAAGTATGCCTTGCATGTCAATATCATCTGGTTCGTAATCTGAAATATTTCCACGTTATGAATAAACAAATGTAAAATACACAAAAAGTAATCATACTTTTAATTATATTTGTTTCGTAAAAAATACAATTAATACAAAAATTTACCTTGACAAACACAGCCGTTATCATCCGCCTTGTATTAAAAAAGCGGGAGGTCGCGTATATCATCCTTATTGCGTGCATAAGCGCAGGCAAGTAATTTCCAATTTTCGTGGGATCCAGTCTGTACAGGGGTTGGGTAAATTTCTCCAAGGCATACAAATACTTCACGTTGTCTCGTGATAATATTTGCACGGTAGTTACACGGTTATCCAGCCTCTTCCATTTCTGTAATGTTATAAAATTTATACTTATACAATGTAAACTATTTAATTGTCATTTACCAAATAATTGTTGTAAATAACCAGAAATAATATCATATTCATTGTGACATAACTTCAGGAGACGTTTGTTATTTCTGGTTATTTTTACATTTTTGAATTACACTCATAGAAATGTTTAGGTTGTTTTAACTAAACGGTTTTTGTCAACCAGATTTTGTTAAATCTACTTTTCTATTTGGTTGACTTCACTATTTGATAAATTTAATTTAACAAAATGATTTTGCTGTCTTAGTTTTGTCAAATAAACTAAATGTTTTGTTGAAATAATGAAATTACATTGTAAAATCAACAATACGATTTTGTTCAGGTTAAGTCCGAAATTGGAACGGGTATTTAATTTACACCAGCCCTATGACACTCTCCT
>JABFOW010000621.1:0-11056 GCA_022817725.1 Archaeoteleia sp. ZL-2020 | reverse complement strand
GATTCTAATAAGGATCTTTATCCCGCGATTACCAGAAGTATGGTAATTTTCAACAGAATATTTTTCTCCGTGTATAAATAAATAAAACTGATAATATCAAATAAGTTAGTAATTCTATAAAGAGTACTAGCTTATCAATTAACTAATAGAAAGACAAACATACAGCGAGCGAAACTATATAGAAATTCAGAGCGAATCATTCATCCTTCACTTTACCAAAGCGCGATTGAATAGTATGCAAAAGTATTGTTCGGCAATCCACTATTCCGAGAACAGGATAGACAAACTTATACAGGATGTCCAAATAGCTTGGAGACTTTTTGTCGAATCTTATCAAAAAAATCGACTGGTACTGATGTTTAATACAATCCATTACGAATAATATACTAAAAAAATTCTAGAGAAATATTTGAAACTATACGAATCTTATTTGCCACTTCACAGGATTTCAAAATAAACAACTCGGCAAACTGATCAATAATAATCTTTTTATTCGATTCGACTATGTTATTATGTATAATGTATATATTCATGTAACTTTGTAAGGTAACCATGAATTGGCTGGTCGCAAGTATATATATATGTATATATACATATGTATATATATATTATTACGTACTTGTACATATCCAACATGCGTATAAATGTTGAAGTATTTGAATACCTATATGATGCATAGTCTTCTTTACTCGGGTATACACATATATATAAATCGATACACAGAATATTCTAAAATTATTATACAGTGGTATTATATATCATTATATCAACGACGTCATAAAGGTTATTCCTTAAATAATATAAATTTATTAGACTGTATTCGAGCGTATTTGGTTTAATTCTCGATTACATAAAACATTTAGTATATTTTACAAACAAAAGTTTGTCTAAATACATTTTATGAATTAAAATGTTTGAGGAATATTTTACATGCTGCAATGTAGTGAGAGAACTAGTTATAATTATTTTATTTTTAAAACTAGACTACTCTGTTAAGTGATAAATATTATTGGTGCAACTAATAATTTTAGAATATTCTGTATATCTGCGCATAACACTTATACTGAACAGAGAGTACTAATTACCATTAGAATTTCTTTTTAACGTAGTAAATCCATTACACGAATTTCGCTTCATGACATCTAAACATCACCACTGTCTAGTAGCTAGATATGTCATTACGCATAATACAGCCGAATTGTGTGTTTATCCGCAGTCAAGCGATTTTCTATTTTGGCTTCGGAGATTTTCGGCTTGCATGCATTGCTCTTTCACATGTGAAATTTTGAAGGCCAAGTATTGTCAAAGTATCCAAATCAGTCTTTTCAAAAAGAGACACAATAATTATTTCTAAAGAAAAAACACAATTTGCATACTGACACAAAATATAAAACTATACAATTCCATTAAAAGGATAACACACACGAACATATCGCGAATCAATATATTATTTTGCACATAAAATATATTCTAATTAGTAGAAATATTAAATAATCGATATTTTCAATTATTTGTAATATGAAATCTCTTTTTGGCAATACTGATTCTGACAATTCATCGGCTTCCCTGTTAAAAAATTCACGAAGAAACGATATTCGAATGACAAAATTTCGTCACAAAAAGTTGTATCAATTTTTAAAAATATGTAAAAGTGTTTACAAAAAAGTTACGTGTTTCGTTAATTCATCGGGTAACAATATATAAAGCGATGTAAACAATGTAAAAAACATTTGAAATGTTAATTGAAATATTTTTAATTGGACTTTTAATGAACACAGTATTTTCAAATACATGCGAAATTTGTATTCCATTTCGTTGTGCTTGCCTTTTGTCAAGTAAATAAGTTTCTACGAGTAATTTTTCACAGAAAGTAGTCTTGTTTATTTCCGATAGCTCGTTTCTAGGACGTCGCATTGTTTTAACTACCAGCTACAAAAGTATCTTAAGCAACGTTAATATAAAATGTTATCTTACTGTCTATATCTCTCTTTTATATACTCTTTCTATATTACCTACGTCGGTAATAAGCAATAGGTAATAGGTATATTTATATAATGTGTCAAAGAAATACATAATACTTCTTTCACAGATATAGTATATATTTATATACAAAAGTTAATTTCTCTCAGCAGACGACATATCTCGAAGGGTCTTTCTTTTATAACAACAGATGTTTTCGGAAGTTTGCAAATTCTGTTATATATATTCGTGATATAATAACGTCAAAAAATTATTTCACACAATATAGAAATAATACGGTTATGAGTGAAACTTATTTCTCTTTCGAAATTTGGTAGATCGAACCTTCAAAGAATGTCATCTTTCTTAAACTGTTATATTTATATAATTGTTTTGCGAAGTTTGAAAAACCGATCATACCATAATGATCGAAACAATGTCATCACCTTCGTGAATGTATTTCGTGCAAACATATTTTCTTCACATACATTCTCCGCCGATACAGATGTACGTCTCTCATTATGTATATCACAGACTAAAAAATGCTTTGGTCTACGAAATAGTTATTATTTAACGTTCATCTTCGTCGCCCTCCGCTTTAACTGTCTAAAGCAGTCCCCAATTTACAAAAAGATATATAATCACGCCCGACCACAAACCATTATTACAAATAAGTATGTATCTCACATGTTTATATATAATCTATATTTTCTTGATTATTATTTTCTTTCTTTTCAGCTGTACGTGAAAATGAATATAAATTGTCGACGAAGTTTCTTAGCAGTATAAGAAAATACATATATATTTATGTATATATCGTATATATATCAAAAGGAGACTTTAAAATCGTTTTCTCTCGACTTGCAAGACCAAAAACTTAAGCGATTAAACTCACGGCGCATTCGCAGATTTGCTTCTTTTCTTATTACCATCTCGATCGACTTTCACTTTTCGTATATCGTACTTTTATGTCGTCATGTTTAGCCCTTTTTCGTTGGCAAACTTATACTATTTTTGTGGTACTCCGAAAAAATGTTTATCGTTATTTTTCAATCAAGAATAAAGTGTAGCACCTTTTGCTTAACACACCACTTAAAAAGCTTTAGTAAATACTGATCGTATAAGTTTAAAATTTATAAAATTATTGAAAATTGTCAAAAATGTTAGTTTTTCTATTTTAACTTAAAAATATATTTATTGATTAAGGTTATATAATTAAATAAATAATTTTTTGCCACTAAAACTATTATAAGCAAAAACACGTAATTTCTAATATCTTATGACTTAATAACAGATCTCATTATGAAGATAGAAAAGGACATAGTTTTTGTAAGGTACTCATACTATCAGAAAAATAGAATGAATTTCTGAGATTATCAATCCTTGAAAAATCAATTATCAAAGCATAATTTTGCAAATTGAAACAAAACATTTATCAAACAATCTCAAAGTTTCATAGAATTTTTCTTTTATTATACAAAATCTCCTTTGTGCCCACTTTACACAATTTCAATTTTAATTTTACAATAATTTTGTAGAAACATTTCCAGAATGTTTTAGATGAAATTTAAACTTAACAAAACAAACATAATTTTTTACAAAAATAGAACTTTGCAAATAAATAAACCGTAAAGTGTAAATTGGGCCTTTAACAAACAACTCGATTTGATCTGCGAGCATCGATATATACAATAAACTTTCACACATGGTGTGCTTGTTCGAAATTGTTTTTCTTTTAATAATTTTCTCGTTATCATTTTGTTGTTCGATCGACGAACGTAAAAATACATTGTGAAACGTACATGTATATGTGTATACACTATACATACGCCACCAACATAAATAAATACAATGTGCATTCAAACAACTTGCAAGACAATATGTGAAACAAGGAATATTCTATATTTACAGAATATCATCTTCATAAAATCTTTCAAGTACAAACAAGAAAAAATGTGGACATCGACGGAACGTCGACGAGTTGAACAGTGCTGTAAAAATGATTTTTACGTTTTATACTTTTTAATCTCAAAATGTATTGTATTATCGTATAGATTCTTGTACCAAAATCTAATACAATTCTAAGTTGTCATCTTCCATATTTATCTGGGAACTAAAACTTTTAATATCGTCAAATATATTTGCAAAGTAAAGTTCTACCGAAGCAAACGTATATGGACAATTGTTCAAAAGCACAAAAGTAATTTGTAATTTTTTTGATTCACATATAATTCGTCAATTTTTGTAAATAATTTAAAATTATGAGATATGTTATGTTTATTTGACGATATGTGTATATTATTCATAATTACGTTTAACTAATGTAATACAAACTGTTTTTGTACTTAAAAATCTTTTAAGCATATTTATACAAATCATGTATACAAATTATAATGCCTAAAATAAATATCATCGAAAACGCCAAATTACTTTTGTTTTTTTCAAATGTCGACGAAACTTGTCTAGACCCGGAATTTCTAGAGAAATAATCTTCGATTCAGTCGTCATGAAATTGCTATGCATCTCCCTCGCAATAAAAATGACTTTTTATACGTGCATTAAGCACGTACTGCCTTTGTATTCAAATGTAAAGGCATCGAGACAAGCATCGATGAATACATCACGTAAACGCAATGAGTTATTCGCATCTTCCACACATTCTCAGCGCTGTTTGGCTTCTTTGAAACGCTCGCTGATGAATGTAGAGCCGTTAAAATCTAAGGCTCGTAATCCCAACGTATTCGGATAAATCCAAAAACGCAGTTTTAAGCATTCTTTGACAGTAGGACGTCAATCAGCCTAAGTTTTGCCTTTGTCTGTTTGTAAGAGTCGTACACTATGCTGACTTGGGGACCACGATCCTCCCGTAGCATTCGACGACAAGCAGTAGCTTCAAATTGAGCTTCCAATTTTTTTAAAGCTCTTCGAAGACGCTTTTTTTCTTCGACCGTTGCTCGTTGTTGAGCCAGTAATTCTTCTCTGAAAATATAATGTACATTTTTTTATATTTAACATTTTATTTTCATATGTGGTTTGTAAAATTCTACTTTTTCTTGTAATCATTTCTGTATAGCGTTTAATAAGATAATTATACAAAATAATAAATTTTTAAACTTATAACATTTCTTTTAATGATAGTTTTAACTTTACATATAAAAGCATAAAAACATATTTATGATTTACAATAGAATTACCAATGATCATTGTACAGAGTTACGTACTGTGGTAAAGCATGAAGACTCTCTCCAGTGCAGCGACTTCCTTCGCTGCTGCTATTCTGGCTATCACTGTCAGTTGGAAGCTGATCTGCAGGTTCGATACAATCCAAAATCCCTCGATGAGACATGTCTGGTTCGCTGGCTCTTCTCTCCGAATCGATAGCATTTCCAGGAAGAGACGAAGATGTAAAATCCATAGCTTCGTGTTCCAAAATTGTCGCAAGCTCGGACAAACTATCTTGGTTTTTATTCTGCGTAAAAATAGAAACATATACATTTTTAAGACTATAATTCTTATTTAAGTACTATTTTATATGTTAATCCTCAAAAATCATTTATTTATAAAGTAGCCCCAATAAAAGAATAATGTATAATATATATATATAATTCACGTAGTAAAAAAACGACGGAAAATGATGTCAAAAGGCTTATAAAAAGTGTCAGCAAATTGATTGCTTATGATACTGAGCAATCCTGTAGTATATATTTTATGTAGCTTTATAAATATTATCAAAAACTTTGAAATAATTGTTCAGTATCAGAAGCAATCCTTTTTCAGATACTTTTTGTAAGCCTTTAGATTCCCTTTCCCATTCTCCTTTGTTATATGGGGGAATATATGTCTAATGTATAGGAACAGGGCATATGTGTAACATCAACCTGAGTAGTATACAAAAACTTACAATATATATTGTCTTAGTATATGTCACAACTGGCTAATGTTTCTACGTAAAAAAACATATTTATACAACAACATCACTATATAATGGCTGACAGTTTAATATAATGATTTCTAAAGCATCATTTCAAAATATAATTTGATTTTTCTTGTGCAATTTATAACTAGAATATCTATATTTTACTAAATTCGCCATATTTCACCGAAACAATTTTGATGTAATATCTATAATCCCAAATGTGGAGCATTAAATCATTCGGAATTTAATTATGGCTTACATTTCATTGTATTTTATTGATCAATATGAGTAATTGAGAACCGAATGCAATACTGTAATACAAGCACTGTTTATGTTTTGAGAGAATATAATTGAAAATGTATAATGTGATACATATTATAGGCATTTACATTTAATAGCTATATGACGTATGTTTACAAATTTCGTATTTATAATTGAGATGAGTTATTTAAAACTAAAAATATATTTCAATATTCAAATTTAAATTTGAAGAATTTTCACAATTATATACTTTTTACACGATTATACAGCAGTTTTCATAACAAAGTATTCAGATAGTCAACGTGATTAGCAAACACATGCGAACTCGTGATTAATCACGAATTTACAAAAACTTTGCAACAAGCTAAATTCTCAATGACCTGCTTTGTGCAATAATTTTATACGCGTTTGAATAAAATATTCATAAGAACAATACATTATTATCGTAATATTATTAATTTCACCTATTATGAACCAATTATCCTGCAAAAGGGGAATATTTTAACATTTAAAAGGAAATATTAAAAAACTTTATCAGATCATGCTTATATATTTTCCAGTAAGCTTTTAATATTAGACCACCAGATTTTTATCCAATTTTAAAACTATTTCTTGAGTTTGACCCGTTTTCGATTACGTATTTTCTTTTAATTCTTTCATTTTAAAAATACACTTATTATCGTTATATTTTATTTAAACGTTTGCACATATGATCAACTGTACACATTATAAGAACGAAAAAAATATATTTCGTATTTTACAATTTTTGTAAAGGTTTACTTTTGCGGCCACAATCTAAATATATTTTTTACTGCAATGGGTGAAATTTGTCTGAAAACGTTAAAATAAATAAATACGAAAATTTGTTATTCCAAATAACGTGAACAGGTTAGTATATATAAAATATCACGATGTTATCCTATGAGCAACTGATTTTATGAGGCAATATATAAAATATATGATTTAATCATTTTTTTAAAGATGTGAAAATTTCAATATACTAACAATTACATTAAAATTATGTAATAAAATATTACTCATTGTAACAACGAACAAAGCAAAAACAAAATATCTATCTTGTTTTGAAATGCCTCGCATTATTTTCAAAATGTGTAGAATGATAGAAAATAATTATAAAGACTGTAAGGCAACGCAGCAGCTGCGATAATATTGAAATTGTTGTGACGCTGTGCGACGATATTTATCCACGAGTAAAATAATTATTTTTTAATAAAATATTTGTATTAAAATCATATGTCTTAAATATGTATCTTCCTACCACGACATAGAATTGTTTTATTAAATCTACAAAATTATCAATTGTACTTTAGACAAATATAATCAATTCAATGTTCAGTTATGAACTAAATATTTTCTAGTTAAAAATTGGAAAATAGGAAAATAAAGAAAAAGCTAAATAAAAAAATCAATTGGAATTTTACGACACATATAATAAATACACACTTAACTTCAATTTAAATATTTATTCTGGAATTTGGATATTTAATCCAGTGAGTATGCTGTGACAGTTTAAAAAAATTTAAGCCAAATCAGCTACAGCTTAAAAAATACCCAAATTTATTCAACAGGAACAAAATCTCGAAATATGAATAGAAAGTATGATCAGTATGTACACGGAGAAAAATGAAAAAAAATGATGTACTCAAAATTACAACGTTAGTTATAAAAGTAGAGGTAAAAGTGTCAATTACATAATTTTTGATGAGAATCGGACGAAAAATTGCAACGTACGTTATAATTTTTCGCATTTTACATCATTTTTCTCCATGTAGTTTAGTCACTTCTACTAAAAAGTAGAAAAAGACAAATTTAAACTACATATTATTTCAGCAAAAATCACTAGATGTTAGCTATAAGTTAAGAAAATTGTTTTGACTTTTTCTCAAGGAATTAAGTATTTAAATGTTAGATGTAAAATTTGTTCCTAAAGTAGTTTTATGATATGTAAAGCAATTTTATTTGTAGTTTATTAAAGGAAGTAGCTAAACAAAACAATTACCGACAAAATTTCTAATACTGATATCAGTTTTGTGTTATGGTGATACGCATTTGCAAATGATATGTATAATAATTGTGTTCTTACCGCTCCAGCTCTAATGAGAAGCCTTTTCAGTGTTCTGTACTTATCGTACAAAGACCTGACAACTGTCCTGTCTTCCTTGGAAACCGGTCTTCCAAAAGCATTTTCAATGTGAAGGAGCGCTTTCTGTACAGCTGTCTTCTCATCCAAAAGTTGTTCGTAAGTAAGTTCCTCCATTATCTCAAGTCTGTTGTTCTTCTTCCTCTTATCACTGAGTTTCCTCTCGACTTCCTTGACCATTTCTTCCATGGATGTAACCCTGGATTTTTCCTGACTGTTGTTGTTATTCGTCGGACTGACATTTTCCATGATACGATTGTTCGTAGTTACCAAAAAATTACCCATGCCTTCCTTGAGCATTTTGTGTTCCTTTCTTAGTTTGCTTAATTCCCCACATAGCCACTTGATATCACGGTTGCTCATTTTATCTGAGTGACTCGGTCGATACCCAAAGTTTCCTTCGAACTCGACCTCATATTTTTTTATTTTCTTCTTTAGGCCATTTATTTGTTTAGTAAGAGTTTTCAAACCAACCTCGCTGGGATCTGGTAAGTTTGATTGGCCATCGTCGTTCTCGGAATAAAATCGTCGAGGAATCAGTAAGGAGTTTCTGGGAGATAGTATTGCTTCGATGGAACTCAACTCTACATCCTGAAATGATTAATAGAAAATTACAATTTACTTAATTCATCAGCCATATGAAATATGGATGTTACATAAGAACTGAATTCATTTACATTTCCAAATCTGTTAGACAATTTTACACGTTATAAATTGGTTCTTCTATAAAATAGAGATAAGTGCAAAATAACATATTAAATAGTGTCTTTTCTTCGCGATAAAACATTTTCGATTGTTAGAATAAGATTTTGCATATTTTGATTTTGATTTCTTTGATCATCAATATTCATAGTAAAATGTATAATATTTTTAAATGAACATAATGATATTCATCCTAATATAATTAATCACTACTATCTATTCAAGTTCTTTGGAAATAAACAATCTATTTTAAAAAATAGATTCAACATTAATAAAGACTTATAAAGACATTAATAAAAACTAATTTAATAACCTGAATTATATATTTTGAACAATAAAACAATTGTTAGAATAGTGTCGATGAGTTTAATTGTCTTGCAATTTTTAATTCAATATTTTATTAGACTAACTTAGAAATTTTTTGTAATTGGCAATAAAACACTGAATTGTTTTGTAATATATAATTTTATTTGCAACGTTATGGTGATTCTGACTGACTTTTATTAAATTATAAACAAAATAGATATAAATGAATATTCAACTTAATATCAAGCTGTCAGACTTTTTTGTATTCGTACGAGAGACTGATATGCGAGGTCTAGTAAACATAATGTCTATATGTCTTAGTGATTATTTATTTTCAAGTTTTTATCAGAAAAGGCTGATGAATGTATTTTTATCAAAAAAGCTGATAAATGTATTTCTTGCAAATAAATTTGTGGACAGCGTGAAAATATATATTCTACACTAAGGCACAAAAATAGATACACAAATCTTCTAGATATATTTAATGAAAATAAATTTTATATTATTACTGAGATATTAAATTGAGTTTTAATAATAATAAAAATATTAATTAAAATTAATAATGCTACTTTTAAATTTAAAGAAATATATAATAAACCATTCTTATGTTAATCTTAAATTCGTTTCAAATGAAATTATGATCTTTGGACTATATCTTATGTTATCCATTTTCTCACTTCGTAAACATATGTATTTTTATACTTTTGTATTTATGAAATTTAAATTAGTTTATATTTCCGTTTGCAATATTTAGTGTACCTTCAATGTAATTATTTAGTATTAACAAAATAACTTCTAACATTTGTTATCGTTAAATTACAACACTTTTCAAAATATAAATATAAATACGAAAATAAGTTTTTGCGAAATGTCTCGCGTTTTCTTTAATAGAAAACAAAAGTTGGGATGAATTTAATAAATTCATCTGTTTATAAATGATGAAGAAAACCAACACATTAAAGTTATAAATACATATACAAGATTTGAAATGAAGAAATATATCACCGAAATATTGAAGCGTGATTTTCACAAACTTGTGTTTTTAAAGAAACCGAAAAATATATTTATGTTTTTAGAAACTTCCAGATTTCCTCTAACATTAACTTATCTTCATTAATCAGAGATTGGTGACGATACAAGTTTGACATACTAATAAATTCTTCACTAAAAATAACATTACACAAATATCATAATTAAAAAATGCGCTATAGTCAATTACACTCAAAATTTAAAAAAAATACTTTAAATCAAACTAATTTACATCAAATGAAAATTAATTATAGTTCAATGCCAAATTTACTTAAGGGAAGTAAATTTTATTCGATTTAAGGAAACCTTTTAAGAGTATATGCAACAAATGTATAATAAATAAATAAGTATAATAAATTCAAATACATGAAAGTGTCATATGTCATATAAATTATTAAAACATATTGAATTGTTATACGAGACTTTGTTATAGATATTAAATGTTTGGATAAACATTTAATATTTTCGATCACATTTAAGTAGCGATCCTCTTTTTCTAATTATAAATTCTATATATATCTTAATTAAATGTAGTATCTATTTTTGATATAACTTGTTTAAACTGTTAACACTCACATTAACTTGTCGATGTTGAAAGCCCCAATTCGTTAATGTAGGATTTTCGTGATCATCATGATCGACTATTGGTGGTCGAGCCGGAGACGGTGATCTGCTCGGGCCGCTGCTGAGCATTTCCAAAAAACTTTGTCCCGGTGTTCCAT
>JABFOW010000620.1:0-11066 GCA_022817725.1 Archaeoteleia sp. ZL-2020 | reverse complement strand
TTCACTTTTGTAGGCGGTAAATATTTTTTAAACTCAGACTCATATATTTTCATAAAATGAGATAAAATACTTATTATCATATACATTCATGTTTAATTATTACTATTAATACTCCTAAAACATCATTGAAGTCATTTTGTTTGCTTAACAGTCATTATATCCGTATAGCAAAGCGTAGTACGGAAAACGTACTACGGACGCCATTTTCGTACCACGCGTAGTACGATTACACCACGGTTGGCAACCGTGCTCCAGTCTGTGACGCCAGATCGTGGGTTGAGTACCTATTCGCGTCCTTTACTTCCAATTAAGAAGAAAAACGTGAACATCATTATGTCATTGTTTATTGCCACGTGTTAGAAAAGGACAATCATGTTTTTGAGTTCTCAGGGTATAATGGAATGCAACTTCATCTGTTTGTCAGAACGTTTTGGAACGTTTGCACGAGGTCCACGTTGTTGTTCTAACAGCTTCCAACTCGCCCAACCAAAGACAACCTACAATTCAAATTGTAGGTTATAAATATAAACAAATTTGCATTAATTTAGTTCAAATACATTAACTTGTATGAAATGGGCAAGAAAAAGGGCTTTAACTGGAAAGCTCGACAAGTACAGAAAATAAAAATAGATGAATCAACATCAAATGAAGTATGCTTTATAATATATTTAATTTCTTTTAAAACAGTATATTTTTTTGTTACAATACTTGATCTTCAATACTGTCCCTGTAATTGCTTATATTTTATTGAACTTAATGTTGAAGCATATATATCACCAAATATTTGCATGAATAATTAAATTGTACATTTTTATTTAGGTAACTGTAGAAACTCATCATCAGAAAGATAATTTTGACGAATGTAACACATTTGTCCTTCCAAATGTAAAAAGAAAAACGAAAAAACAAGATAAAAATCAAAGCACCAGTAAATTACTTTCTAAGAAGCGTAGAAAGCAGTTGGAAAAAATTGTTGAAAAAAAGAAGAAAAAACTCCAAGTAAGCTTGTAATCTTATTGAAAGTAGTTATTTATTTTTATATGTATTTCAAACTTGTCATTTATATATTATAATTGCCTTTATTTTAATTAGAGGGCTACTTTGTTTGATGAACTGATCAAAGTAAAAGCTCCAGAAGAAGAATTGAAGCAGTATATTTCACTCTCAGCTTTGCAAACTAAAGGCTTAAAACGGTATTTTCGAGAATCAAGCAAATCTACTGCAAGATATGTTGCTAAAGAACATGAGGATGAAGAAGAGTATCTTATAAATTCATTGAAAGGAGCAAAGCGAAAACGACTCACTTTAATACAAGACGAACGAGAAGTAGAAGATAATGAAACACCTAACAAAGACCCAAATGTCATCTCTTTGGATGTAAGTCTTGAAATATATATTAAAACAAATGACAAAATGTAAGATGTATATTATTACAGATATCTAGTGATAGTAATGATGAATCTGAAAATGAAAATTCTGATGATAAATCTGTTCAGCAAGATGAAAACAGTAGAGCAAATGTAGAAAAAGAAGATCAGATTGTCGAAAGTCAAAATCATAAGCCTATTAGCATGGATGAAGCAAAGGAAACAAACGATGAAAAAATGAAACCAAAAGCACCAATAGAAAGAATCCCAGCAACTTTTGTTGCTCTGAATCGTAAAACAGAAGTACAAAAGGCAAGATTGAAACTTCCTATTTTGGCTGAAGAGCAAATTGTTGTTGAAGCCATTAATGAAAATCCAGTGGTTATTATAACTGGCGAAACTGGAAGTGGTATGGTCATATTGTTATTGAATAAAATAAAATATTTATAATGCTATTGGATAATAAATTTTAAATGATTGATACTTATAATATATATTTTTGCCAGGTAAAACAACACAAGTACCTCAATTTTTGTATGAAGCTGGGTATACGAGTAAGAAAATGATAGGAATCACAGAACCGAGACGAGTAGCTGCGATTTCAATGAGTAAAAGAGTAGGGGAGGAAATGAACTTATCTGAAAAAGAAATTTCGTATCTCATTCGATTTGAAGGAAATGTGACTGATGATACCAAAATTAAATTTATGACTGATGGAGTTCTTCTGAAAGAAATTCAACATGTAATTACATTTTTGTCTAATGATTTAACTGTATTGTAAATGTATATTTTACAATGGATTAATTAAAAATATATATTGTAGGACTTTTTGTTGAAAACGTATTCCGTTATCATTTTGGATGAGGCTCACGAACGCAGTGTTTATACAGATATTTTAATTGGCCTGCTAACAAGGATCGTGCGTTTACGATCAAAGCGGAATGATCCTCTAAAATTGATAATTATGTCCGCTACTCTACGCGTTCAAGATTTCTTGCAAAACTCGAAGTTATTTAAAGTGAAACCTCCGGTATTGAATGTTGAATCTCGTCAGTTCCCTGTAACAATACACTTCAACAGGATAACTAATGAAGATTACGTCAAAGATGCTTTGAGAAAAGCAGTCAGGATCCATACACAACTTGATGGTGGAATATTAATGTTTTTAACAGGTAATGTAAAATAGTAATACTATAATATTAGGAAGGATGGACAAATTAATGAAAAAATGTAACTTAGTTAAGTTAAAAGATAATGCGGAAAATGATAACTATGTTAAATTCAAAGTTAATTTTTTCTTCATTAAAAAGACAACAACCATATGATCGCATCATATTTGAGATCATTGTTATAAATTGTAATTTGGGAAAATAATTTGAAAATCTAGGAATTTATGCGTTATGAGGAATCGTTGACATTTTCCTGCACAATTCATTATTGAAGGTTGTTATGGAATTTTAATTTAAAAATTTATTTGTAGGACAACGCGAAGTTAACTCAGTAACACGTAAATTACGAAAATTATTTCCATTGCGAACCAAGAAATGGGAAAAAAAAGCCAAAGATTTAAGAAATGATGCAAAAAACCCCAAGGCAACAGAACGAAACACGGAAGAAACTGGTGAGGATTCGGAAAGTGAATTTTATAATAGACGCAATAACCGTTCTAAAGTTAAAGACAAGCTAAAAACCGAAGCAATTAAATTGCCACAGGTTGATCTCGACATGTAAGACTAAAATCATATTACAGAATATACATTTTAAATGTGAAATGAAAATGAAATCCATATTTTGTATAATACATAGATATTCTACGGTGCCAGCCGACGATTCACAAGAGGATTTAACCGAATTAAATTTTATAAGAAACGGCTATAGTGAGGACGACTGCGATGAAGACGAGGACAACGAAGATGTAATCTTTGATGTTAGCAAAGTGGCGAATCTTCACCCACTTTGGGTGTTGCCACTTTATTCATTATTACCCAGTTATAAACAAACATTGGTAATATTAGAAAAACAAAATTTATTTTTATTTACATAATTGTAATTTAAATTTGTTTTTTTATTTATTAATTGGAGTATAATGAATATAATTTTGACCTCATTGAAACTATTTTGTGTCGTGTAAATACGAATAATATTAAACAAAATCCTTTTGAATATAATAAGGTTCTTTCATTAATGAACAAATTTTCAGTTTAAACATCAAAATTGCTTTCTCGTCGTACACACGACTTTGAGTTTATATTATCAGCATGGATATTCGTATTTCCGGGTAGGTTTCTGCCGGAGTGGCCGAAATCGTGATAGGCTCGCGTTTCCGTGGAACGGAATCGATGGGCCAAGAGATACCCTCTGAGCTTCATGCAGGACAGGATACGGTTGTCATCGGGGAGCTGGTGAGTTTGAGGGGAGCCTGTAAACTCATTGTATAGTGGCCCGGCGACGATCGCGACATCCGCGAAAAGCATTGTTCTCCATTTCAAGTCACCTAACCTTCACAGAATACCAGTGGATGGACACCCCCGGTCGGGTCTACATCCGTCACGCGATGCTATCGTCCTGATTGGATGGACTTCTAATATATTTCGCTACAGTACAGGATAAATGGACCAGTAGCTCAAGTCGTACCAAAAAAGTATGTGTCAAGATTTTCGAACTTATAAACCACAAATCTCATCATTTTATGAAGAAGTGCAGATTCTTTATGGAAGTTCTGGTAATTTATTTAAGTAGCACTTGTTTCAATTTCAGAAAGTATTTTCCTGAAACGATTTTTTAAATTAGATCGAATGGAAATAGGAACTGCACAATTTAATACAACTATCGAATACATTTTAGTAATATGATTTATTTGACTAATTATTTGACACTAGTGAAATACTTAATTTATTAAGATGAGCTAAAAACTGAAATCAACATAATATTCCAAAATATTTAATAAGACTAATTAAACTTATTTACATTAATTATTATTACTTTTCATTGTAATATATAAACCTAAAAAATTTTCCCGTAAATTAAATATAATTACCATTTGTACTACCGATGTGCGCTACATTTCTTATAATGTTAAATGGAAACTAATTCTATAATTATTTAAATAATATCATTATGATGAGTATTTACAATTACACCATCTAAAAAAAATAGACTTGATAACTATATAAGTAATTTGTATAATAATTTCGTAAAGATAAAATTACATCAAAATAACATATTCAAATTGTCATCAACAAAGATAATCGATATTATTCTTTAATTAACTTTCCTATATAAATAATCTTAACTGCGTATTAACAATGTTAGTAAGGTTCTGTGCGGCATGGCTATGACGCATCATCCTCGTTGCAAAATATTATCGTCATCTTTGGCTTGTATTGAAATTGAATACTGACGTTACGAAATGAGTTGTGGACAAATGTGCCATGCTATCAATCACTGCTTTAATTAGTTTACAATAGTGTCAACCTATGAAGAGTTCAAAATTACAGACGTAGACTACAAAACCATAAAATAGTTGCGATGACGCGAATTTATGGTTAATGCAACTGAATTATGGAATTTCGACTGCGATTGAAGTAATCGGCTGCGACTGTGATCCTTGTATAAATTCCGGTGAAATTATAATCATCGTAATTCTGGGGAGTATGCATAATGAAATCGGATAACGACCAAGCGTACGAATAACGTACTGAGAGATAAATTGTTACTTGTAATTGTGAACAATTTTTAAGTTATGATAAATATTTGTTCGCTGCTCAGAAAGTTTAATATTGACATTTGTTTAGTAAACGAAGTGATTAAATTCAAAATTTTAGAATAATTATAATAAGAAAATTATACAATAAAAATTTTAAGTAAAACGTAATATTGTTTAATGAAAGAGAAGAGCTGATTTTCAATATAAGTTTAATAGATATTTGCAGCATAACTTTAATTTGCAGTTTACTGGCAGCTGTTTTAGAAATCTTTTAAAATAACACGATATCGCACGTTAACCAATTAAATTTATCCCTATTCATTAATTTAATACATTTGTACGAAAACATCAATTATATTAAACCAAAATGCTATTTTCGTAAATTACAGATACAGGTAACTAACATTACGTTTGCAAAAACTGTACGAAAGATTGGTTAAATCAAAAGTTGTTGATTGTTTCAACTGAAATATTAAGCTCGGTTATCTAAGCGATTTATTTAAGTTATCTACATAACTTTACGCAAAACGAAACAAGTATATATTCATGCATTCTACAACAAATTTATTCACTATTAAAATATTTTTATTAAGCAAAAATGATTGTAGATTTCAAGGTCGATAACTTTTGTTAGCAATTCAGCGTGACATGCCCTTAATATCTCCAAAAATATTATCCACAAAACATTGTTACCTCAGACTTTGGTTTAATATAATCCGGATTTCGTTAACTTTGTATCATTGTGCATTCGATTGTAAGGAATAATCACATACCATTGATGACGATAGACATAACTGTGTTCGAGCCATAAAGCGTGCCGAAAATGAAATATATCTTTGGTGCAGCGCTAGTCAGAACTTTACCTGTGGTGAAGAGGACGATGGCCTTGAGGCAGCTGTATTCGGCGGAGTCGACGTGCAGGGCCTTGAGCTTCTCGACCTGCTCCTGAAAGATTCGTATGTGATCCATGAAGGCCACTACGCGGTCCGCGGCCATGGGGGAGGCGTGCAGGCCCGCCGCGGCAAGGAGCGGTGCCACGTGCAGGGGCATGGAGCACTGGCTGGCATTTAGGACGAAGAGTTCGCTCCACACTAGCCTCAGGAGCGCCACCTGGTCCGTGACCTGCAGGTCGGGAAAGAAGGGTATGTTTCTGGCCCACTCGACTGCCGAAAAGAGCAGCCTCGCCGCAAGCTCGCATATATTGTCGATGCCCATGATGTTGTTTGGTTGCAGGCACTGGCCGTATCGCGAGGTCGGATAGGGCTCCGCCCTGAGGAGTAGGCTGATGTAGGACGACAGGTACGAGTGTCCGTTGAGGCTGGCGCAGGCTACCGCGTCGCCGTTCGTCAGGGCGAACTGACCCGGTAGTCCGGGAAGGGACGGCTGCGAGGGCGGAACTCGACCTCTCTGCACGGCTGCAAACAAGAAAATACATTGGTTGCACACTTGTGTCTCACCATTTCGCTTAATCCAGCGGATGCGATCGGAAATGTTCTTCTTTTCTATTACAACATAAGTGTTCCAAGGCCTGATTCAAAGGACGTTATAAATCCACAAATAATTTCATGTAATAACTCCACAATCGTAAGTAGAACAATTCTAAAGAATTTAAGGATTCTAATGACGGCACTATTGTTCGGAATGTTTTTGATCAGACGCAGTCATGACTCCTAATGGACATTTTTGAAATTGTTCTACTCGGATGTTTGGAGATATGTATTATGATTTTTTAAATGTTTCCATAAAATGTTCAGTTACAAACTTGGATCCTAGATCAATATTTAGGATCAAAGAATTATAAATGTTAATCATTCTCAATGTCCTGGTATTCAAAATTACTAGTTACAACTCACATACGACATCAGTGTGATTCCGATATCCACTGTTTTATATTAACTAGATTTAAATGGATGCGATTCAGTTCAGTTCTCACAAAAAGTCCAATACCGGTCAAATTAAATCCATTTATAATTTATCTACAAGTTGACATAATTACAGTAATCTTCAGTAATTTAAGTCGAAATATAGATCTACCAAATTTGTAGGATGTAATAATAATGGTGCTGAATAATATCTTTGGAAAGAAATATTGTTACTTGCTAATCTGACGAAACAGTTATACCGATTTGAGAAGGCAACTAGATTTACTTTGCGATAATCGCTTTTCAAGCCACTCGACATTTAACGCTGAAAATATACTTGTTAGACGGCGTTGTGTGACGAAGATGACAAAGATAAAGCATTGAAATGCAATGACCCTGAACGTATCGATCCTCACGGTAAGACCCCCTTCTATCTGTTACTCTTCGTTAATGAAATTCTTATTTGCGATTCATCGATCACGCGCATCATCGATCAAAGTAAGCTCCTGCTTTCCGACCAAGAAATTTTAAGTGGTCAATTTATTTCACAGCTCTTTAAACTAACAGAAAATTAAGTGTGAAAACGCATCCTTTTAATAACAGAAGAAATGATATCTTTTGTATAGATTTGTTTTAAATGAATCGTTTACAGTAAGCATTGGAGAACAAAACAAGTTGAGTAGAAACTGAAACAAGGCTCCAGTCAAGTTTTGATCGGGTGGCTTTATTATTACTAGTAACAAAAATTCCAATTTTTGTAATTGGCCAGAAAATTACTTTTGCTTAAACCATAATCGATTAGACCTGATAATTCGTCTTTTCCATTCAAATCTGAATAGATATTTTGTCAAACACGTATTTGATTATAATATGATAATGCATACTAATTAATTCATACGCATGTCTGATAAGGTTTTAATAGAAATTAGCGTAAAGTAATGTCTACATCTCCTTTGGGTCTAGTCATGAAACCTAATACAAAAATATCATAAAAATCAATAACAGGATTTTAAAAAAAATTGGACCTACGATATTTCTAGAAAATGTATCGTTTTATTTATATTCAACTATTATTTGTTACAACTTTAAAACGCTTTACGTCAATTTAGTACTATATATTATCTAACAATAATGTCGCATTTATAATCAGAACCTATTTGGCAATAAGGAAACCTCATCATGACACGAACAGGCAAATATGGGATCAAGGGCCTTAACGAAGCCCTATTACAATATCTATACAAAAAGATGTAACGGAAGAAGAAGAAGAAGAAGGAGCAGAATAAGAAGACGAATACAAATAAACAGCAGCAGCAGCAAATGCGAATTAATCTCTAATCGCAATAATCCAGGAAATTCAATCTTTCCGGCAGATGAATAATGGTAATGCGCGGCCGATGTTTACTATCGTTTCCGACGTTGCTCCTCGCAGACGTTCGGTGCGCGTCGAAGTACCGTATCAGAATCGCCAGGTAGATCCGACGTCACACGATACATGCGCTCGGCTGCGATTGGCTCTGTGTTTGCTCGCTAGCTCTCTCGCTCGCCAGGAGCGGCTACAGCGGGTAACGGTACCGAATCTGCATACCGTGCGCGTTGCTCCGCGCAGTATAAACCGGGGTCGGCGCTATCGCGAACTGCATCATGCTAATTTCGTTCCTGCGGCTTTGCACCGCGCGCGGCGCAGCTGGAACGTTGCTGGGAGATGCGCTCGCTTAGCCTGCACGTCTCGTGTTATAGCCGACCGCGCTTTGACATTACAAATGACATTATATATCGCGCCCAACTTTCTGCAGAAGAACGGTGTATGGATCGAGTTATCTCTTACAGGAAAAAGTTAGAACGTCATCATAGAAATGAGATTATTACTCTTGTAGTAACTATTAAAGTTTAATGGATACTACATTAATGGAAATATATCCAATGACGAATTATTGCAGAATTCTAATTTAGCTGAGTACCTGGAAGATATACGGTTGTACTTATAAATTTGCTACAGCTGTGTAAACTACATTGTAGGACAGCGTAAAATTATTTATTATTTAGTCTTTATAGTAAACAAATTAAATTTTTAAAACTAGAACAGCATCATGGTGGTGGAAAAGTAACTACTGCAACATTGGAAAATAAATATCATGTGAAGATACAAAGTCTTCAATACTTTATTTGTATCAAGTTCCAAAACTGCCAGAGTTAAATTTTAACTGGAAAGAATGGAACACATGGAAACTCCGTAAAAATAGTAAAAGATATGGTATCTTCATGATCGTTGAGTATAATTCTAAAAATTCATTTCCGATCATGCGATAGAATAAACAATTACAAAAATAATTTCTTAAGGCGGAAGCAGCTAGTAAACATAAGCAGTGTTAACTTAGTCAAAGTTCTTTCACTGTATTTTTACGCCGACAAGCGTGAGAAGGAACGTAAATTGTCTCTTTGACGAACCAAGAAATTGCCGCGTATGATAGCAGGATCGTACATAGCAGCGATTGGCGCCCCGGGGTGTCGAGGAGCCGCGTTTAAGTGGCGTACAGCGAGCGTGAAAATTCGAAGAATCCAATCAAGCATCACGAGCATCGCGTAAAATCACCGTACACCTTCCCGATATTAATGGAGTCTTTTTTCACGCCACGACGTGGTCTTAATCAATGCGGCAGTCGAATCATAGGCCAAGAATTATTAGCATTTTAAACCCTGCTCTGTGGGTGCCCGGCAGACGGACTGACGGCCACGTCGATTCGTTTATTATCGGCCTCGCTGACTCGGAGATGGCGTCAAAATCTTCAAGATTGATCGTCATCTTCGACTATTCACAATTATTCTCAACGATGTCGACAATTTTCGAACAGATTTATTTGAATGGTGTCGTACACATTCGTTGCCGGTTGCAGCATAATTATGTTTACGAAAAACTATCGTCCAAAACGATCGCAGAATCATTAATCTACGTCCAGAAACCAGATCGTCAATTCACATCCATACTGGAGTAGAAATTTCATTAGGATTATTGTCATATTCTTATTGGACAAAACCTATTATTAAAATTAAAATTCTATTAGGATTTTGGCAGATTTGTATCGGCTAATCCTACTATTTTCCTGACGTCAATGAACATTCATTTGGTATCTGTTTTATGTTTATCAAACTATTACATATTGTAGAAACTATAAATCTTCCAGAGCTGACATATATAGGTTATTGTGCCATTTTTTTGGCAAATTTAACAAAAAGAGAGAACAGCGCAGGACAATTTTCACTCAAACATGGCGTAGTTTGATTAAACTCTTAAGGGATAAAGTCACCAAGAATATATTATTAATTATTATCTTTTAAAGTTTGATTGATCTAAAAAAATGATTAGTTATATTCATTTTTAAAATGAAAATCGCCAGTCTCTTAATTGCTCCAATTAATTATACGATTCTCTTAACAATACTACATTTCTCTACGTGTTATCTGAAATCCAAAGTTCGCATGAGACTAAATCAACGCTTAGTATAATTGTTGACTGTTTGACCCACTCTTAATTGAATAATATGCTTCGTACCTTCGAGCAGAAACATTGTTTCAATTACTTGTATAAATTATGTATTACAGAAACTGATACGCAATTATTTCAAAGGAGTTTGTCAGCCTGCGGGTATCGCACGTGCGAGCAGAAAATGCACGCCTAGGTAGCAGCAGCTCATCGGGTGGGAATGATTTCGACTTAGCCTCTAATCCAGCTTGCTGAGACCGTGGTCACGATTAATCAGGATCATTTCATAACATTTGCAGATATCACACGGATTATTCTTTGAACATCCATCCTTCATTTTAATACTAGACGAAAAGGGATGAAGATACACTTGACGTCATGAAATTCATATTTTTAACGGCTATATAATTTATTTAATTGTTCAGTTCGAGCATTTTAAGTTTAAGAATAACGATAAAAAACTACTAAAAAATTTGGAGTAGGAATTCTGGGTGCCGAATATTTATTTTAACGTTACGTTTTTGACGGTGTTTACGTCAGGAATAATAAAGTGTTATGAGATAGCTAAACGCGACCAAACGTCGCTAAAATCGTCAACTGCATTGCGCTTCATTAACTATCTATTTCGAGGTGAACAAAGAAATTCGACG
>JABFOW010000619.1:0-11069 GCA_022817725.1 Archaeoteleia sp. ZL-2020 | reverse complement strand
GTAAATTATAATGTGAATGAGAAACTTGTACAAATTCATACTAATGTGTTAAAATTACTGGCGATCACAATTTTTTAATTAGTATATTACTTAAATCCATTAAAAATATACTTAAATAAACTAAAATTTCAACTATCTTAAAAATACGTTAACACGAAATTATCAAGAAATTATATAATTTTGTCTTTAAAAACAACTATGTGAAGAAATGAATTTGTATTCATTATATAATAGTAATATTTTACTACTATACTAAGCTATCGTTATAGCGACATAATCAAAATCAACTAACACAATGGCTAATAATACGGAAGATTATTCTAAAACAACAGATAGAACATCGCTGTTAACTTACAGACCGCTAAGTGCTTTTTGAGTTAAATTACATCATTTGATAACAACGACAATGAAACAGGCAATAAAAGTTTGATGAAATGTTATGTTGAAAATCAAATTTGGATACGATTTTTTATGAGAAACATAACTAATATTATGTATATTCTACCATGTTTTTTTAGTTTTAACAGAAACTGTTAAGTAATTATTAATAAATATTTAACGTTATTTTCACATTTCTTCATTATATAATATTTTTGAGTAGCACTTAGCTTTACTCTATGATTTCATAACTTTTTAATTTTTGTGGCGACCATTACTTTTAAAAATATATTTCGAGTTTTATTTTGATTGGCACGATAACGTACCTTTTGTTTTGGCATGACAAGCAATATTTTTAGAAATATTTATTTTGATTACTTTATCAAAATTTTTTGGGGAAACACTTAACATCACTTAGCTTTTTTTTCATTTAGGTTACGTGAAACAGATTGAGAATATATATATATTTGTTCATGTTTTGTGTTTGTAGAAGATATATAGATTTTCAACATTATCACTAACCAGATACAATTTATGACTTTTTAATAGTATATACTAAATTGCAAGACGTATCATCCGATCAGAATGAAACGTACCATCAGAATGAAAGATGATATTTATCAGTTTTTTCATTTAATAACTCCGGTATAATTATTATAATTATATATCTTCAATAATGACGTAAGTCATACGCAATAGTAAAACACAGAAAAAAATTATTTTTTTTAAATGTCGTATAACATATTTTAAGCTGTATTTATTAATTTCTATTTATTATTCAAAAACAAATATCGTCGAAACATTGTATTAAAAAAAATTTGTATTAAAAATACGTTCCTGACAGGTCAAAATTACATTAATTTTTACTAAGAAACAAAATACAAGTAAAACAATTAAATTCAAAAAAATATAATTTCTCTATAAAGATTCATATTTCCAAAATCGTGCAATTAAAAATTAATCAGTGAGAAATACTCAACTGTGTACAATTGAGAACCTGTCTAAAAATAAAGATTACGTTGTTTTTTCATAATATAAAACTTTATGTAAAGATGGAAAACAAAATTCAAATGTTCACTTAATCACAACAATCTATGTTATAAATCACTCACGTTTTCGTTTATATCTACACTATGAAATTTCCTTATTCTCACGACGATTCTTCAGTATAACGTCTGACCCCTTATGAATGTGTACTAGAATAAGTGCAGCATTTACGGCATTTATGAACTCATTGCTCACATGTCTATATGTATCACGAACAGCTCATACTTAATGAGATAACAATTCTTATAGAACCGTCAAGTTTAGTCTCAATTGACACTTGAAAAAAATTATTAAATTATACTATTGATAAATGAAAACTATATTAATACTTGTAATTATAAATCTGAATGTTTCGTAAAGATAAATAATTTGTATATATTGTTATATATCACGAATAATCAATTATAATTGATGTTAAAAAACCTATAAACTTATATACAATCATAACGAAACACATTTAAATAGAATACATAATACATTTGCTATTGTAGGGATGGTCAGGAAGCATAAAAGAAAGACACTTTTGTAAAGAACATAGAACTTTATTCGTGCGTCTCACGTCTTAACTCTTTCGCGTCTCCCGTTAATCTGCCTACTCTTCACCTCGCCTTCGCACTCTACCGCAGCGCGATCTACAACCGTACGGCGGGTGAATTTCAAATCCTTTGCCCACACTATATTAAATTTAACTGAAAGATGAATGGAATGAAATAAAAATTTCGTTGAATTGTAACATTTTACGTTTAGTATTTCAGAAAAATTTGTTCTCCATTATAAATACGTACATATGTAAGACGCTTTCATGTTCACATGAAAGAGTCTGCATTTCGTTATTTATTGTAAAAAATGTCGCGGAATAATAGTATTTGTAATAAATATAATTGAATAGAAAAGTAGTATACAAATCTATTTATCTAAAAGTACTTTGTCAAGCATAGCTTATGATATTAACTTATTACATACGAGATATACAAAAAATACAGAAAAACAAAAATTAATAATAATTTTTTATGTATTTTGTAATAGAAGACATTTATATTATTGAAATTGGTTGCGTACGTATGGACGTAAAATGTCTAATCAGAAATCTCACAAGCCTTAGCTGCAAAAGGGTTATAGAGAAATAAAAACTGCAGCAATTAAAAGACAATATACTAAAACTATTAATTATATTAAAATAATAATAAAATTTCCAGGTTGATTTATCGTCTCATTTAAGATAAGGGGCAGCCATATTTAAAGTAAATATCATGGCAGATCATCAGCCCATACAGTTAAGGTTAGAATTTCGTATCGTTAGAATTCTCTACATTCAAAATTTCATAAACATCAACGTTGGTAGTATACATATTTCTCACGTATGGCACACATGAGATTCGAGCAAGAATGTTGTAACTGGCTACTTTATAAAAGAGATTATGTGAAATATACATACTTTACAAACAATTCTACACACAATGTTGCCAGTTGTAACGTACTTAAACGAATCTCACTAACGCGATACAGGAGACTCTACAATACGTTCCTGAAGTTCAGCGTTGTTTCAACTTTAAGGAATTCTAATTTCATCCACACAGCAGATTATTGGCGTGCCATTTAATTATTAATTTTATCTCACTTCGTTGGTCTACAGTGTGCGGAATGAAATGTTAACTGCATCAATAGTTAAATTGTTTTAAAGAAAACTTTGAGAGTACTTTACATAAATAATTACAGTAATTTGCTTGTTCATTGCAGCTGTTCACTTGGTATATTGTTTAATACTTATACTGTCTCATCGATAGGTCACATGTGACTCTCTTCAAAATGTTTTTAGCAAAGAGTAGCAGCGAACTTTAGATAAGTTTATTCACACTTTCATAAGAGCAACTTTCATATCAACACAACTTATAAGAGCCAATTAAAAGATTATAATTTTTACATAGATGACCTCAAGTACATTGAAGATAAACTAACGTTTGGCATTTTTGGTAACTAACAGATTTTAATTGTTTGCATTCGATAGTGTAATTTCCGGGGATATACTGATATAAATATTTCATAATAATTGTATAATTCATAATGTTATTTTCACGCCGTTCTTGTGACATTTTCGAAGACTACAGTTAAGAATTTGTAATCGAAATTTGTTGCATCCTGTTTTACTGTCTATTGAATTCAAAGTTCCAAGTATTAATTCATCTTCGATCGTCAAAGTATGATATTCTTTTAACACTTATTTCATGCAAAATGTAAATGGCGTACTAGAAATGTTGATATCAAATGCAACAATTATTTTGAAAATTATTTATATTAAAGTTAAATTAATATCTTATTTTGGTTCAAAATAATTTGCAGAACTGAATTTTAGTGTATCAGTATACAAAAATGTTGTTCTCGAACAACTAGATCGATATTCGAGCCAAATACTCTTAAAAACTATGCAACATTTTTGCATAGTGTTTGACCGGAATCATGACATGTATCGGAATCATAAACCTATACATGTAGAATTGTACTTCCTTTGATAATAAATATCTCTGACATTTTTTAAAGATATCATAGCTCATTGTTCTTATTTTATGGATAAAAAAGTGTTCAAACAATAAGTTTTCATGTCGATAGTATAAGTTGTTGGGACTTTTCTATCCCATCGTTTTAATTACAATTTTTTTGATTCTTGCGTACACTGTTGTGATGGAAAAAATGAAGGCTATTAACAAATTACACCAATCTTAATTACACTTCTTATCTTCTCTCGTGCATTATCCAACCGTGCTACAAAAATATTTATTTATAGTTTTACTTAATTATTTCCATATTATTAAAATGTTTAAATAAAACATTCTTCTTAATGTTAATTCCTTTCATGATAAGATTTTTTACGCGTAAAATACAATTTATAGTTAATTTTTTCATAGACTATAAATTAAATTTAAATATTATAATTTTATCATATACGTATAATATACAATATATATTATAAAATGTCTATTATAGTACTAACAACACATCCTTCACAGTTAATAGCTCTACAGTCAAAATTTAAATAAAAGTAACACTCCCATAATTGCGTTGAAACTATAAATTACGTATTTGAATATAATTAAATTATGATCGAAGAACCAGAAAATGGTACCGATATTAAGCACGTGCATAAGAGCTCAATAAATTTGTACATACAAATAAATTGATTAAAAAATTGTAATCCTGAAGACACAATGCTCGTCGATAATTATGAGTTATTTATCAAATAACCCCATCTGATCAAACAATGGTATACGTTTATGCATTATTTTTCGGTAATGATTATTGTTTAGACCCGGATTGTCCACAGTTCCGTCGGCTAAGAATATTTCGTCCAGGGTTTTAGCATTAGTTTTATCCATTATTACAACTGGTAAAACGATACAACTTGCTATCAGATCACATATTACTCGTTCTTCCATAGCTTTTTTTAATGATTCCATACTAGGTGGGACGGTTTTGCTCCCAAGTTTCATCATTGTGGCTGTCAAAGTATCGAGGTATTCTTTTAGGAGAGTTTCTTTATGATTACAATATACGTCATCCGATGTACTTGTACCGAAGAAATATTGAAGATCCATAGCTGGTGACCCATAGACGCATAATTGAAAGTCCACCTAAAATCAGAACACCGTGAAATTTTAAAATCTTGTATTGTTGGAGTTATTATTATATCAGTATATTTTTTGAAACGTTCGAAGTTTGTAATAATAGTAATTCCAAAGTAATCAAGCTGTAAAAATATATTGCTCTGTCAACAAATAAGTTCGTTGACAAAGTTAAATATTTTAATTATTTTTGAGTGAATCCAAAGTGATACTTTGATGTCTAAATATGAAATCCAATATATAATTGACGAAATTATCTTAGTTATTCATATCGTTTACCATCAAATATCATAAGCATCCTTCAAATTTCTAAAAGGGATAGACAGTAAATGTCTCTCATTTCATCAAATGCTCTACTGCATACAAGCTTTTGTACTAAACAATATGGCTATGCTACAATTATCAATAGAATGTTTGCTTACAGCTACATTTATTCAAACAAATAGTTGTTAGATGTAGCTGAATCGTTTGTCTATTGTTCTCAATACATCGTCTGCTTTTCAGAAATGAGAGTCTATTTAGACTATAGCAGAGAAGCTAGCATCGGAACTAAAGGAATTACTTCTGAAAAACCATTTTTCTCCCACATAAAATAGAACACTGATGGTAATTGTAGAATTCACACAAACCAACGTAATTATTTATTTAAGAAGAGTTTGACTACAGAATATATGAAATTAGCATCTGTTTAAATGTAGCTAACAAATCACTTTGTTCGCAGGTCCTTTTGTTTATTTATATTTTTGATAAATAATATGCTTATAATAAAAACCTGAATATTGACTGATTGCATAACACTTGTTGTTAAAAACAAACGAAATAGTAGCCAAGATATTTACAGGAGAATGGTAGATTTTATAATAAATCTATTTTCAGTCGGAATTGTTAAAATGGATAGTATAAAATTGTCAATGGCGTATATATAGTAATACAATTTAACCGCATAAATGTTATTATTGAGCTTCGAAACTATGTGAGTATTGATCAATGAAATTTCTGCGATAAAGGTGACCGCAAATGAATTGCATTAGAATGTTCAACGTCAGTTTCAATTGGCATTAATTTCTAGGAGTTTATTGTGCTTGTGGTATTGAAAGTTCAACAGCAATCAATGGCATTTTAGCATTTCCTATTCATTACTGTTTATTACCATAGAAGTGTATTCAGGTGTTTTTCCTATGACGATATGAAGCGTAAACGAGATTGAATATAATAAATTTCATTATAAATGTATTTTAACAGTGTATATTATATTAAATATTTTATATTATAATTCATTCAGTTAAATTGTTGTACAAAAATGCATTGGAAAATGTATTACTTTTGAAAATGAATTATGTATGTATTTATTAATTTCATAATATATTACCAATAATTGTTTATTTTGGTTTTTTAGCAAATTAGTATACGGCGACAAACAATTTTTTCCGTTCTTCTGTTCATAGAAGTTATGGACATATTTTTTAATAATCTTTTAGTAATTACAACATTTGTCTAATTGTACCAACTGTTTGAATATAGAGTACGTTTCCCTACATGTAATACGATATAATCCATGAAATGTCTATATTTATAACTCGATTAGTTCATATTGCACTTGATATCATATTACTTGTGTTTAATCGCTTTGCGAAACATTTCTCAAATTTCCATATAATATTAAGTTTGAGTTTCCATAAAATACGGTAAGTGTAACACATCAAAGCAGGAGCGCTTGAAACTATCGAGACGGGTTAGGAAATATGATTCATCAAGCAAATAAATGTCGGTTAAAAGATAAGCAAAATAGATGAAAAATATAAGTTTGCATTATAATATTTCATCACCTCTGTTAAATCTTTAAACTAAAATACAATAAATTTTACGTGAACAATATTACCTATTGGACATTTTAACCATGTTATATTAATGTATTAACTTAAGAATCTTCGTAGATATTCTACATTCAGAACAAAAATTGGTGTAATGTTAACTAAACTGTGTGGTTGAAAAGTGTAGTTATATCAAATGAAGTTTTGTTGATAACTAGACTGCAGTTAAATTAACAAAAGTAAATTTGTTAGGAGTTCGTTTACGAATTTTATAAGGAAGTTTCAATGCCCTGAGGCCAAGCGAACTAGTATGAACAGCAAAGAGGAGAACTATACTCAACGAGGGATTATAGTAATACTAGTCAGAAAGCAGTTAGGCCCAAGTTGTCTGCAAAAACACCAATGATAGCATTAACAGTAGTAGATATATAATCTACATAAGTAGTGCAAGCTACTGACAGAGGAAGCAACACTAAACGCAATCTAAAATTTACACACATTTAGAAACTTATTATCATAATGCGGCTTCAGGCCTTTTCTTGGCTGATTCTGTTGAATTTTTAAAAGCAATTACTATTTCAGATTAATATTTTAACAACATAAGATTTAACAGTGTATTATTCAATCAATTAATTCAACTTCTCTCAATGTCTGGGATATTTCAGTAGAAAAATATCTATACTCATGAAAATATTCTGATAAATCTAAATGAATTCTAGTTACTCCAAAAACTAAATTCTTAAATAGAAACTATTAAAGAAGTTTAAGTTGAAATGTAAGTCATTTCACTTTAAAAAAAAGTAGTCCTAATCAGATTTGCAACTGACTAGGACACCTGACAAATTACCTTAACGAGTTTACCAATATGTTCAATTAAAGTTGTTGCATATATATATAAACATCTAAATTGGTTTGTCAGATTATATAGGCAAAAAGAAATTAATAGTTGATACTTTTAAATGTGTTTACAAAGCGCGAAGGAAAAGATAATACATAAGTCGACACCACAGTTATAGATTGTAGTTGTGATATCGATTTAGGGAAAGTATATCAAGAAACCCGCTGTCTTCGGGATTTGAGTTGTGCATAAGATTAATGTATTCTCGCCCCAACCGTCGTTGTTAAAAGAGTGCGCGCATGTAAATGTAATTTAAAGCGTCAGAAAAACATATTGCGAATGTTGTCCTCAGTGGTAGTCTGGCTTGAAACATTGTATTACAGATCCCATGTGTTATATATACTTCCTGTTATAATTGGTTAGGTTGAAAAACTGCATAAGTGTATTGCTTAATTTTTCAAGGCTTACTCCGGCACTGCAAACTGCATTTGTTACTTTCTACTGTTAGTTACTTTGACGGCAGATTATTGTTATGAAAATGTCATTTTGAATTTTATAGGATAATGTAAGCTATAACAAAGTTTTATTCTTTTGTAACATAATAAGTTAAAGTTGCGAAGAAATTCTTAACTTGTATATAACTTAATCGTAACTTCATAACCTACAGAAAAAGTCTGAAATGATAAGATTTGAAAAGATGCGAAAATTATGTACGTCCATTTATGATCAAAGATCTGTCGGATTAGCCGAAATGTGTTTTAAAGTGCTTAGATTTTCAAAAAATAAATCTTCATGTATATCTTTTATTCTGATAATTAATTACTAATATATGATGAAATGAGCTGCTTCGTGCATTCGAATAGAACATAAATTTGGGTATTACTATGAATTTCAAATAATATTAAATAACATGAAAAAATATATTGAAAATTAATAGTCATTTAATCATATATGAGAATCACATATGGGAATGTTTCTTGATTATGTGGAATTCTACAAATACATAAAAAGGATATATCATATAGATCTATTATTTCATCTATATGATCACCCTTTTACAATATTGAAAACTGTTTGTGTAATTATTAGCAACTACATTCCTCAATTATAAATTTAATGTCAAGAATGCATCACATTTTAAAAATAATATCACAAAATACCATTTCCTTGTTCAATACTTTTTCAGCTTTTTTATCTTTATTTACAAATATTCCTAGAAAATTAGTTTATAAAGCAGATCAAAAATAGTAGCAATTAATTTATGCCACTAGATAAAAGTGTGTTTTTGCCTTTACATGTGATAAAAACAATATTAAACTCAATTTTCAACAACGCCTATTTTTTCTTTAATAAAAAATATTATTAAATATGTTTGTAGTAAACTGGAAAATACTGTTATAAAATCAAAACAATTATTTTGGTTTTTTATAGTCAGCCAGATGATTTGATGAATCAATCAAATCTTTTGTTCAATTAACAAGGAATGTATTTGAATCAATAAACCGATTTTTGTTAATTCATCTAAATTATTTTTCTGCGTGTAAATTAAAATAGAACGGAAAAAATTTTTTACTGTGCTTGAAATAGAAAAATCTCTAAATCTCTTCGGTGCTTGAAAAGGACAAAAATAAATGTCCAAAGGTTGCTTATTTACAGCAGCAATAAAAAATGTTATATTTTTCCTTTGTCCATTGTGCCTAAAATTAAATTCACCGTAGATATAAATTTAATATCATGCACATATAAGAGAAAGAAAAATGTAAAATATAATTCGAAATTATACGTTTGTAATATATTGTTATATATATATTTATTATAAAATGTGTTTTATACAATCGACAAAGAAGAAAGATATTTTTATCAACATTCAGTTTATTTCATTTCATTATATGTGTGGTTTACAAACATATGGAAATGTAGAATATTTAATTTGTGACCTTATTTGTATAATTCATGTGAAATGTAATAATGGGTAACCATAATTTTTATGTTAAAAAGTGTTGGATCTTGTCGTTGTTATGATATAATTTTTATGACACCCCTTTTTTTAATTATTATTATGTTTGTACGAATGTGTATAAATATTTAGTATTTGGCGTGGTCCAAGGCCTAAGGTCCTTTTCTCCCCTAAAACTCGCTGTCGACGTATGTTTATATAATTTAATATGTTTCATACACCTTTATTAAATCAGTGCAAAAAGGCGGGTCATATAATCTGAAATTTATACTTTAATGAAACTGGACACACAAATGACTAAATTTTAAGGTTTGTAACCCAACAATTTGTTCCACTAATTTCATAGTTTTTAGTAATTATTGAAAATGTCTAAGATATACTGTATTATTAAATGTTTGAAAATGGCATATTTGTTGCAAAGTGTACTCCAAAAACAGATATAGTATAAAACAAATCTGCAATGTTTTTTAACAATTCCGATTTATAACATATGTATGATACTGTGAAGTAATCTGTCAGATTGATTTGTAATAAAAGCGTCTGCTGTTGACTTATTTTTTTTCATTTATTGTAATTCAAAAAATATTTGAAACTTTAAATCCTTTGATATTTAAATATTTATAACTTTTGTTTAAATTGCTACATGAAAAATTCCTCTGATGATTTTTCTTTATTTATCGAAGAAAATATAGAAAAAAATTAAATTACGACATATCAAAGATTATACATAATTATTTATGTCCCAAACTTAAGCGTACGAAAATAATTTCGAAACTGTGCGAAAATATAAAACACAATTTGGATGTAACAAAATAACAAGTAAGTAATATAAAATTGTTGTCGTTTATGGTCTAAGACGTCAAATAATATTTTGCGAACTTTAATTGATTTTAACCAAGAGTATTCTGGTAGCATCATGTTATTATTTTGATCATATACAGATCATAAATATCGTTAAAAAGTAAAACTTGTTTTACTGCATTAAACATTGAGTAAATATAATAGTATTAAGAGAAGTAAAAACTTACCATAATATGATTAAGTGGCTTCTCAGCATCATCGTAATGAAACAGCATGTTGTTTACCCAAAAGTCGCCGTGGTTTATAACATTAAATTCATCGTCACGGACATAAGAAGCATCCATTCCTAAAGAATATGTACGATCACTAAGGTTTCTTATTTTGTCTGCGTATCTGAAAATGTATAATAGACATATATATCCCATGTGAAAATTTATATATGTGGGACATATATGTAGCATATATGTCGCATATATGTAGCATATATGTGCCATATATGTGTCATATATGGCGGATATATGGCTGCCAACACATGTGACAGGTGTCGTTAAATTCATATGTTACACAATATATGGGACGTATATGGCAACACATATATGCTACAATTTCCGGTGGTGGTATAT
>JABFOW010000618.1:0-11073 GCA_022817725.1 Archaeoteleia sp. ZL-2020 | reverse complement strand
TGGGCTTGGGCGATGGCGCAACGTATTGCATAGATGGATTTGAATCTGTCATACTTTTTAGTTAGACATGTAGAATCTTCGTGTGGTCGGTCAAATGACCGTCATATTGTTTGGGCCGATCTCAACGTCTCACAAATTTACAATCTCAGATGAATCGAATTCTTAAATAAACAACTTCAGACTGATGGTGCGAAATTAATTTTTGATATCATTTCTAGAAATAGATAAACGGAAAGTGTGAACGGTGTAATCGAAATTTCGAATATGAGAAAATTGTAAATAAGTTTTTTCATATCACATTGCAAATATATGATAGTGCAAATTGAGTTCCCTTATCGATAGTTATGTGGCACATAACCGAAGCATTTATAACCAGACATATTGCATGTATATAGATGCTTGAAAATGTGAATAACAGAAATATGCGTTCTAATGCCTCTTAGTGCAGCAAAAGTATGTCTGTCCTTGTTTATCATATAAAATCAAATAGAGATATAGATATCGTCAGAGAAGTTAGTGCAGGTCAATTATTTACACATATGTGCAATTCTATTCGGTAAAATGATTATGATATTCATGATTGTTTAAAGGTGTCAAGTCGTTTGTGAATAGGCCCTTATTTACTAACTAAAGAGTGAGAGAGAGGGAATGTATAAGAGACGAGGTACACGAGCTGATGAAAATATTAGAATGTGTATTATCATTTAGGAACCATAAGGTATGCATAATGCATAAGAATCGTAATGGATAGTTCACACTCTATTCATTTTATTAAGTTTTATCTATTTCTAGAGTCTATTCATTAATACGGAAATTAAAGATAAAAGTTGCTAAAATGTATATAGTGTAAAATAACATTTATGAACACACAAAAACTATAAATTAGAATAGGCATTAATCCACGTGGTAAATAAAATTACAGTTTTAGTGTTGACAGCTTGTCAAATTATTTGAAAATCCTCAAGCTAGTATAAAAACATTATAAATATAATGAAAAATTGAATGAGTTATTTTCATATCAAAATATTAATTCATATTTACATAATTAAAGAAAAAACGATTTCGGCGGGAATCTTAAAAGTTGAACTTCAGTGGCGACTGACGAATCACCTTAATGAAGTAACGTGTCCTATAAACAGGTAAGTTTAGAAATTATTTTATACTTCAGCAAGGTTATAATTATTATTGTTATACAGGATGTTTCAAGTCGAAAACATAAATTGCTTTTTCATTTTCGATATCTCGAATGCAACAACCATATAATGTAATTGCCTTTTCGTGATGTGCAATTTCACGGCTGAAATTATCAAGACGAGTTTATAGGTTGAAGAGTTGCTTATAGAAGAATATTATAAATCTTCCTTAGAAATTTTTTTAAAAATCATTTTCAAATTTTTCACTCAAACTCGGTAATTACTTTTAACTTAAATAACTAATATACTTCTTAGTAATAATAATTAAAATAAAATTGTTTTTTAAAATGCAAATTTCATATCCAAAACAAAAATTGATGAAGCATACAAAATTTCTGGAATTTTTTGACGTTTACTTTCCTTTTTAATATCTAATATGACACTTTATGTGGCAATGACCTTTAGTCTCAGCTACATAAATATTTGAATTACACTCGAAACAGGAAATTCATAATTAGTATGGAACGTTTTGAATACATTGTTTTAATATTATTTTCATAAATGTTACGAATATAAATACTTTTTGAAAATTTCTACTTAAATCAAACTAAACAAACAAACAAAAAACAGCAACTTAGTTTTCAATTCTTAAGTTTTGGAACAATTGAGATGAGTGACCCATAATTCTATCGCGTCATCGCTTTTAATTTTACAAGCACTCACAACATTATTTGTTTACACATCAAAACATTGATATAAAAGAAAAATGACTCCTGAACGATCTTACAAATAATTATGTTTATCTATAAATCGAATAGATAAACTAATATTAGTAATAACAATAAATTTAATTAAAAAGAAATTGCTCGATTTAAATTGAATAATGATTACTTTTGTAACTATGTTTATAAAAATTTTAATTCTCTTCTGAACTCAACAACACGCGTTTTATGTTACAAGTTTTTACGAAGTTGTATAATATATATGTAAGAAATATTCAGATGGTAAAAATTGAGGTTAAAGTTAATAATGTCGTAATTAGTTCTGTAACGTAATTGATGGAACGGTGAAAACATCGCTCGTAACGGCGCTCGTAAATTAAATATAAATTAAATTTTTATGAGAGATGATCTGAAAATTTTCTAATGTACTGGAATTCAGTTTCACAGAAATATTATCAAACTGTAACCGTTCCCGTAATGGCGCAATTTTATCATCCATTTATGACCACGGTAACTATAAAATAGTAAGCAAGTCTGGAATTTTTTGTAATAAATTTTCAATTAAGCATCCAATAATTGCGTGTATAATTTTGTATAACGTAATAAATTAACTAAAAATAGATTAAACCAATTAATTATTTATCGCAATTAACATTGTCTAATGAATAACACATCATTTTTGCGAAATTTCAGAAGTCGTTAATGTTATAAATGGCGCGTCAAAATATTTTAAGTATCTTGTCAACAACCTATTTATATATGTATGATTATTCGTAATTGAGTAGTTTTCCCAACAATGCATTTTTCCTTTATGGGTTTTTGGTAACGGAAACAGGTGTTACACAAAATGACCTGGAATCCTAAGAGGGCATTACAATAGAAGCAAACGAGGGCCACAATATACCTTTGTATACCGTAAAACTCACAAATAATTCAAGGCCACTTCATGCCAGTTTAAAAAAACGGAAGTCAAGCATTCGAAAACAATATTAAATATACAAATGTTATTACAAATTAATATAAAGGAACATCAATATCTAATTAAACGGTCCAATTATCATAAATGGAAACTACGTGTTAATTAAAGAAATTAAATAATATTTTGTATTAAGAGTGAATTACATAATTAAATGCAAAATATAACTAAGTGAAATTGAATATTTAAACCAAGCTGCATGAGAAAATGGAAAAAGCTGATTTGTATAACAGGCGTACCGAACTAGTTTTAACACATCGCTCTTGAACGGAGATTTGAACGATACGACAGGCAATGACGCCGGCATTCGAGTCACTCGACTCTTGAGAAATGAGACTTTCATTAGAACAGTCGTGCAAAAAAATTGCATAAAATCATTACATGAAAGTAACGTATAATAAACCGTGCAGAAATGCATATTCCCTTTTAACAAAGTGTGGCATTTGCAATACGCGAAGTGATTTTTTGTCTTTGTGTTAACTTTTGAAATAACGTCAGACGCATTTATTTTTAGCAATTTTCTTTTCACGAGCGATGTGCCACTTTATACTGTCGCGCATTTTTATTACCTGGTTATTTATATGACTTGGATGCATATATGTATAATAAAGCATGTAAACATTGTTGCACAATAATGCATATGCGCATGGCAAATATTAACTTATTGTTAAATTTATCACAAATAATTATCATATGAAATAATGTTTTGCATCGTAAATTTTTTTTGAAACGTTTCACGATACGAGATAAAGCATGAACGCTTTTTAAGTGAAGAACAATAATTGTTAACATTTTAATGTCTTTTGCAGGATGTTCCAGATTCGCTTAAACGTCCAAATTTTCCATAAAAAAACCCATCCTAAAACTTAAATAGCTTTTACGCCAATCATTTATAACGTTGTACATAATAATCAAATCTATTAGTCATATTATATAATTGACACGAAGTAATATAAAAATATTTAAAAATACTAAATTAAATACGAAATAGTTAAACTTATACCAATAACAAATTCAAACATATACGTTGTACATTTAAATATATCAAAATATTAAATTAATATTTTAAAATATTTTGTTATTTTACGAATACTATTTGACGCGGAGAATAGAATATTTTTGGAACATTCGATTTAAATATTTCATGAATATTCTGTGCTACAAAATATATTTAACACACATAACATTATACAACACTACATGTTTAACATAAATAACATATTACATATAAATAATACTCCGTAAATGTAGATAATTAAAAAAAAGTAATTTAAATTATCTGTATTTATAAATGTACCATTTAAAATCAACATAACATAAAATAAAATATTACTAATTCATATTTTATATTTTTATACTTCACGAATAAAGATGTTAAGTATACACAATTACTACCACAAAGTACTCTGTTAAAGTAGAAAATATGTTTACTCTTCAAGAAAGCACTACACATTGTGCGTGGTGGACTAACCAATAGGGTCGCGTTATAAACTTGTGTGCTGATGCCTGCACATGTGTTGCGAGTCACGTGTTCGACTGCCGTTACGAAATCAATGTGTGTTGTCTCACTTCTCATGCTCTCACTTGTGTCTTCACTGAGTAGAATCTACCACACGCGTAGAAACGACTGACAGGGTGGTGGCAACCCGACTCCAAATAAAATTTAAATTTAAGAAAATAAAAATAATATGGCTATGTCGTAACATTTGACGCTAAGCAAGGAATAAATACGCATAAGAAATACCATGGCATCTAAAATTATATTAGATTGCCACACGCTAATCATATTATTTCAAACTATGACATGTATGATGAATGTATTGTAATAAAAATGTGATAATTAAGTTGTTGCGACCGCTCTACGGCGAAAGAGTGTGTTTCAACACTCTACCTGTCGAATTTTAGTAAATAATTAAACTAAATGCTCGAAATTAGCTACTCACTTTTCTATTTGATACAAATTCTGACAATTGCTTTATTAACACATATTAATAACGACTAATACTAAACATGATTGTTTTTTGTAAATGTTTTTAGTGAGTTACATTCGTTAATTATAAGATTGATAAGTAATTTTCGGATATATTCTGATAACGATCTTGACTCTCGGTATAGCAGCTGTTTATAGCGTCAATAGTAGGGTATATTATTCGATCCTTGATACTATTAAGGGTTCTTCGATGAAACTGGACAACTAGCAATCTAACAGAAGACTGAGAAGACGATATTGATTGGTCATTGTCTGATGTAAAATCACAAAAAAATAATAGATGTATTTATTATTTGAAAAGTTGACAAGAATTTATTTTGACAATATTATATGACGATTTTTTTCTTTTCCAGCCATGGGAAAAAATTTAGTGTTATGCTATGTTAAGAAAATTGTTAATAATTTACCTAACTTTTTCTTTTTTAGTTTTTATTTACTGTTTTTTAAATCAACATTGACTGAAATGATAACTTCTTAACTATATCTGTGTACTTGCAAATAGTTTTTGAGTCCCTATTGTGTAAGTAAACGATTTTGCATTTATTAAAGGAATGTACTGTTGTACTATATTACAAGAAAATATACTTTGTTACAATATACCAAAGAAACAGAAAGTTCCATTCTAATTATGAACCATAAGCAGTTCCTTTTAATGAAAAGAAGTGATAAATAATAGATACTTTGATAAATGATAATATTTATTAGGCGACAAGGTTTCTGGACAGTACTAAGAATGTGAATTTATTAATCATTAGTTTGGTTTATTTATTAGAAATTACTTCATATTGAAGTTTCATAATTTGTTATATTACAAGATTAGATTATGCCAATATTCTATTCCTCAAAATACGCCAGCATAGCATTCGCATATTTTTTGCGTATAAATTACACTTGGGTAGTTATAAAATCTTATAATTCGTCTGTGGAATGATAGGGCGCATTTTATCAGTGAATTGAAACAAAAGAAATTCTGTTTTTAAGAACAATACTCGGTCGGCATTGCAGGAAGATTTCGGATTGGCTTGGTAATGAAATATCTAAATATATAATTTGATAATACCAAAAAGTATATTTCCATTTATCCATAATACATACGTATTAGCCACCAGTGTTTTAATTTTAATTACATTTTCAGTAAACTAATAAAAGGCGATCGAATCGGGGAACACTTAACGAGTGTGTTGTTTACCCCAACAAGTTACAACTTACTACACCCTGGTTCTATGCTTCTGACAGCACCTCCGGCTGTTCTAGTGTATGTTTCATGCTTTCGGTAAACAACATTAGAGTTATGGATAAGTAACACCGAATAACATATCGTACAAAATTGGAGCCAAGAATGCTTTACATAAATTTCGTATTAGCTGGCCGTTCATCAAAATGGCGCTTGCTTTTTTAACTCCGACAGGTGCTACGTCCATCAAATAAACATTCGTAAAGTATTCGTAAAAAATACCAAAATTTCGATTCATTCCCACCAATCAATAGTAAAATTATCATTCACTGGAGATCAATAGAAAATGTATTTATTTTATGACATTTGACGACTTTAATGAGATCTAATGGATTTTCTCTTGTGGAAAGAGTAGTAATTTTGTAAAGTGTTTATTGTCAAAAGTAAAATGCGTTTTCAACTCTCGTAGCACATTTCCTGTTAGCGTCGAAATTACAAATTGCACTCGTATTGTATCAACGCCTGCTCTTATTTCTGTGACCGCAATAACACTGCAGATATTGAAAGCATTATTTTTTTCTTAAACACTTAAAAGCACGAAAAGTTCTGCGCAAGTTATAAACAATAACAAACGTTAACCCACATTGGGTTATATAGCTTACCCCGTTTCTCAACGCGGTCGGTCCAACGAGTTGGCCAATTAAGACATCTAAAAAAAGAACCACGACATTACAACAAATTCCAAAATGGTAACGCCGTAAAATGTGTACTTATGCTATCTCGGAAATATATTTCCCTGAAAAATGTTCCGCCACAGCACGATGCAATTTCCTTTTGGTTCACATAATAAGAGGATGGCTAAAGAGGGTTGGGTTTTATTGTAGGAAGGTATTGGGGTAGCATCTGTGGTGACTCGTAGAACAGGAGATACATACACACGCGACGACGGTGGTAAAAGCAGCGATCGCGATGGCGCAAGCGGAGGGAGAGGGTTGTCAGTATATTTGCGCAGGGCTATTCAGTAGGGCGCAGTATCGTCGCGACTTTGGTTGCGGGAGTACGCTTGCAGTATCGCGTCGCTGGTAGCGCGAGTGCTACGCGTAATTAACAATGAAAAATTGCGCTCCGTATGGAATAAATTTGTACGCAAATAAAGCAACGTGCTGAAACAGTGCGTATTGTTGTCGCCAGGAGAACAGGGACGCGAGGAGGGTAGGTTCATTTTTCGACCAGCAACCCTATTCTTTTTTTAACGCTCTCTTCCTTCTTTTCATCTCACGAGCTTTGCATTGTCAAATCGCGAGGAAACTGCACGCGCATAAATATATCTTAATTGCACTTTTGACGCTTTCCCATGGCACAAGGGAGAATACACGTAAACGAATCCTATTCCGTGGGTCCCCGCCCATTCGCACTGTATTCAACAAATTACGATTAATTTTGGAAATATATCATTACAGACGCAAGACTTTTAAATTAATTTTCGTTCACACCACTCAATCTTTCGTCTCTTCTTTATTTTTGTCACGAAGAACTGCTACATTTTAAAACCATCGGGTCACAATTCCTAACTTGTATTTTTGTTCAGAAATATTCGGGTAATTGGGAAGAAAGGAATCTCGTTATTCTACATATGCATCTCCCTTTTTCAATGCGAATCCGATACGAGTTTTCTCGAATTCGAGTCTGTCTTTGTGTCGCATATTACATTATCAGTTTAATCTTTTGATGTATGATTTTCGATGATATTCACAAAACGCTCTATCGACTGCGACTGATAGGCGGGAATAAATGGGGGGAGTCTGTACGTTCATAGTCAGGTTTCGTTACGTAAATTTCCAATGAATTCGAAACTGTCTGCTACCCGATCTGTGCGACGGTGTTTTTCTCTCGTGTGAACAAGCGCTGATGGACAAGGACTAGGATGCAGAGCACTTGATTGATTTTTTTTTTCTTTTCTTGTCTTGTTAATTTCGTTCTGTTATCATTCTCACTTTGATCTTGACATCTGTCATCGATTTCCCGTTATAAACGCGTACCGCGTTGACTTATTATTCACTCGTCATCCTTTGCCCGTTTTATCAAATGATATAATGAGAGATGTACCAGGATCATTCGGCACCAACGAGCGCGTTTGTCTTTGTACATTTTTCATGTAACGGTATGCGAGAGGATGGAAAACGATTTGTGTCAAAGAAGAATATTACAAATGCAATTCAATAAGAAGAAGAAATGAATATTCGTAGAATGAAGATGATATAAGTATCTTTAAATTTGCAATTCAAGACTCGTACTTCGCATCGAGTTGAGCTTTACTTTGACGTATAAGACAATACTTTTCTTTTAATCTGAAAAAGAGTCGTTGAAAATGTATTCTGCCAATGTAACGAAGTGCTCAGTACTGTAACTTGCAAAGTTTGTTTATAAATTCCTTTAACTGTCGTTTAAATTTGTATATTAATTAATATTGGGCGACTGTACTTTTTTTGTATGAAAATATGGTACGTCATACAGGCTTTAATTAATATATTGTGAAATATGTTAATTAAAATGAAAGGCAACAAATAATTTTGAAGTACGTTGGGGTAATTTTTAATTAATTACTAGCTTACCCATTATTTTAGATTTGTGATACGCCATTTTTGTGAAATTATAAAAAACGACAGGAGTTTAAGCTCGTCGAAAGTGTAATGTAAATTAATACACGTGAAGGAGGAGTGGAGGAATTTAATTAATTCGATTAGTCATTATAGCGCATTAGCAGGACATTCTCGGTTGACTTTGATTACAAAATTAGCTCTTTAAAAAATTAAATTAATACAGCGATGTAAACTTTACTTAAAGATTAATAAATAGTGTTGCAAAAGCATCGGTGCCGGAAAAGTCGTAAATTATAGGTAGCTGCACATTAGTTTTGTCCTCGCTTTTATAATATATTTTAATTAAGCTAAGTTGACATTTTGAAAACTTTGACTGTGCCATTGAACACACATGAACAGTCTTATATTTTTTCAAAGGTGTTCTAAAGATAGTTCCCCTTTTCAACGTTGCAATGTGGAACGCTGGAAAATAATTATTTTACTCCTAAAGAGTCATTAATAATACAGTGCATTCGTATTGCGAGCAAATGAAAACCGACTTTTGCAAGAAATTCTTGTAGAACTTGCACTTTTTCAATTTTGGAAACACTTTCTTTTGAGTCGGGTCTTCAATCGATAAACTTCAAACGAGCTGTACGTCAAAAAGTTATTACATTCTGCAGTGATGCATAACACGTCGTTATTCAAATCATTTATTTCTACTGCTAACAAAAATTGTAAGCATATTTTACTAATAATTTAAAAAATCGAAAATAAATGCTTGCTTACAATATTTTGCACAATGCTTTTTGAAAACATTGCGCAAGATTATTTGAATACGAACCTATTAAATAATTTGTTTGAATCAAATATTTGTTTACTTTGAAACAAAAAGTCATGTATTTGTTTCGAATATATAACGTATTAGAAGTACACATATATTCATTTGTTTGGAAGTAAAAAATGATTTTATTCAAATATATTATTTAATAGGTATGTTTACAAATAATTGTTATTTGAATTTAATAAATGTTTTCTCTCGGTGTACACAAATCATTGAAAGGCCTCTTTGTTTTGTAAAAAAACATGTTAATTAAAAGTGACATTGATGTTTGAAAACATCTTATGGTCGGAAAAATACAAGCTATGTCCATTACAAGAAATAACAATAATGAAGAATAAGTGTACATCAATTACGAGCATCATTTGTCTCTCCTAGCATTTTAATGAAATTTTTCCGCATTGCACATCCAACTATGTAGTTGGTCATTGTACTCTGCAAAAATATCGAGAGACAGTGCTTCTAGCACTCTTGTGCCCGTTTTTGTACATTTTTCCGTGTATGAAACTCAACCCTCCTATTGTACCATTCACATGAAACAGTTTTAACCTTATAAAAGTCTGGAATTCATGAAGTAGGTTATATTTTGACAAAAAATAGTAATGAATTCATTATATATAGAGCATAACGTACCCATTTCCGTTTGATTGAATTGAATCGATTCATACAATACGTATTGAAATGATACACGTTCATGCAATTTTTTAACCAAGATACTTATTATCCTTTAATTTTTCACCGGAAATTTTATTTTGATTTTCGCGGAATACAGATTTTTATTACGTTTCACAAAATTATGAAATCATTGTTTCAAAAATCGGTGTCGTTTCCATTCCGTCGCAATTTATTGATGTTTTCATTCGTTTAACGCAAACAATAGGAAAGGAATATTACGCAAATGAACTAATCTTTGGCAAAAATAGCGTAGATTCGAAACAACTTTTGTTGTCAGTAAACTGATTGTATTTGTAAATTTTGTACATTTAAAAATAATACAGACTATCGATTCATTTTTGCACCACATGCTGTAATTAATTTCTAACTGACTATATGTAAAATTAATTAACTTGTCCAATCACTGAGATAATTATTGCTCCACAATATACATCATTGTTATTCAGAAATGTTTCCATTTCATTTCGTATTTGCATCGTTCGTTTTTCTACATCGTTAAACTACACCAACCTCGAAACGATTTCCAGATATATTTGTCGTTTTTATGTTTTTATGTTTTTAAAATATGAAAATATTCATAAGACTGTTAAATGCAAGTTGTATTAAATCGATGGTTTTTAATCATTGATCAAATGATATTGAACATGTTAATGTATTGAGGGATGTATGAAACATGACACGTCTTATTTACAAGCATAATTGCATTATGCACGAAATCATTGTTAGACAGCAGTGTACATATTTGACTCGCACGCATTAGCATAATTGTTATTAACTAAGTGCGAGAATGCGGTAAAAAAATGAGTATAGGCCTGTGACATGTAATTACATTTTATATAAACACTACGTTTCATCGTTAAAACTATTAAATTATAATTGCATGAGTTTCAAAATTATTTCGTCCTTCTCCGTTCAATGAATTAGTTGTGGAAGAAAATATATAACCGCAAAAAATATATAAATTTATAATTATCTTATAAAGT
>JABFOW010000617.1:0-11082 GCA_022817725.1 Archaeoteleia sp. ZL-2020 | reverse complement strand
GAAGGTGATTGAGATCCTTTACGTGAGCCTGAAGGCGATTGTGAAATTCGACGCGAATCTGCAGGTGATCGCGAACCTTTACGCGAGCCTGAAGGCGATTGCGAAATTCGACGCGAGTCTGCAGGTGATCGCGAACCTTTACGCGAGCCTGAAGGCGATTGCGAAATTCGACGTGAGTCTGCAGGTGATCGCGAGCCTTTACGCGAGCCTGTAGGTGATTGAGAACCTTTACGTGAACCAGAGGGAGATCTTGATCTGGGTTGCCCTCTTTCATTTTCCTCGGGTGATTTAGGTACAGCCGTTGAAGATTTTGGAGAATTGGATCTTGATCTCGACTTAGAAGATCGAGCCTTCCTTCGAGGAGACACTGATCGGGATTTCGATCTTGAATTGCTTCTAGATTTCCCAGGGGATGATTTTCTAGATCGCGCTGGAGAATTGCTGTTAGAACGACTATGCGATTTTCTAGATCGAACTGGAGAATTGCTATTAGAACGACTGCGCGATTTTCGAGAATCTTCTGAAACTGGAGATTGCGGATTTGTTGTCGATATAGCATGAGGCTCGACATCTGGCGATGGGGATTTAGATCGAGATCTCGATCTGTCTTTTTGTGGTGAACGAGATGCAGACCTAGTAGATGACGGCGAACGTGATCGCAAACTTGATTTAGTTGAACTAGCTTTTGAATGTACCGATGATGGAGACCGTATTTGAGCAGGCGATGAGCTGTAAAGTTTTAGCGTGTTAATAAAAACAACAATATTTGTTTATAAATATAACTTAACTATTTTTATAATACTTACTTTCTAGAGCCTTTATGACTACTAGAATTGGATCTGGATCTACTTCTGACAGAATTAGCAGGACTAGCCGATCGTCGAGACGATGGAGACGGAGATCCTCTGTTAGAACCTGATGGAGATCTTGATCCAGACTTTGACCTTGATCTTGATCTGTTTGAGACAGGAGATCTTGATCTACTATTTGCCCCTGATGATCTCGATCTTACTTCATCTTCCGAATCACTTCTTTCTATTTAACAACAGATAAATATGTCAATTAATAATAAGGTATAATAATATTATATTTTTATATATTATTATATGAAATGGAGAATAAAATGTGATATAAATACAATATAAAATAAATCTGTATACACAAATTTTAAAAATAATTTGATAATTATGGATTTTGGTTTCAATTGTTAAAACAGTTCAGAGGAAACAGTAATGTATACAAAATTATATTATTCTTTTTTTACTACATTGCAGGGTTGGAATAAATCATGATTTTCTTAGAAAAAATTAAAAAAATTGATATATTTGATTTAAATTAAAAAATCATGATTTTTTTATTACAAAAAAATTCGTATTTAAATTATTTATTACTAATTGTTCAACATGCTTTTTATATAAATTAGAGTTTGAGAAAAGCAAACATTCTTTGCCGAAATGTTCCTAAATTTAAACAAAAAAATATATATTTATAAATCACTTATGATTTTTATTTAGTTTCTAATTGACCATTTTTCAAATAACCAACAAATTATTGAAATTTAAAGGAACAAATCTGAATTCTACAAAATATAATATATTATAAATATAAGTGAAACTTTATTGAAATTTAAAATGAAAAACTTTTTTTAAATTGTACCAATTTTTCCTTTTTTGCTATTAAAAATGAATTAAATTTAAAAAAAAAACATTTGATTTAAATCAATGATTTAAGTTAAAAAAATCATTTGATTTAAATCGGATGATTTAAATCGTGCCAACCCTGATTTTAATTAATTATTTAAATAATTACATGAATAATTGTTATGCATTTCAACAGTTGTTCCATAATATGAGAAAATTAAAGTAATATATTCCACGTTTGCTGCAAAGTATACCCCAATGAAAATGCCCCCAACGTACGTTGTTGTTCCAAATAAAAAATATAGGGGATTTCAACTGATCAGTATCTGATTTGATTTGTAATAACGAAGAAATGTTCTCTAATAATAAATCTTTGTCATTTCGTTGATGACAGTGTTCTTCAATCTGATAAAATTCATATTCTCTCTTAGTGTTTAGATACATTGATAAGTACGTTGATAAGTAAGATTTAATTTAATTACATTTTTTAACATTCTCTACATAAAAAAGTACTTGTTAAATCTAAACGTGAATAATAATTGTCATAATATAATCATTAATCAATCTGATTATTTGTTGTTAAAAATCTGAATTAGAAGTAGTGATCTCTTCACATAAAATGTTGAACTCAAATACAGATATTCTTGAATTAATCATGTATTGCTCACACTGTTAATTTAATGTAGATAATCCTTATAAGTATATGTTAAACATTATAATTATTTAGAAGGAATCTAGTTGTTCATACAAATTTATAGATAAATAAATTCAAATTCAATTGATAAACATTATCGCAAATTAAATAAAATGAAAGCAATATAATTATTTAACCGAACATTTCGTCATAACAATCATTTTATCATTTTGGTTTCTTTATCTTTATTGTCCAATTGCCATAACAATATAATTCTCCAATTTAAATATGATATTTATATAATTACTTCTAACACAGAGCAATATAATTCTTCATCCTAAACTTTCACAATAGTATCTCGTAGCAACCTTGATCTATCTATGTCATGTTCATGATTACTCATCGTTTCCAAATTCCTGATATACAATCTCTCATTTTTACACTACTTTAAAGGAAAAATTCGTAAATTTGAGGTCAATGTTTGCCGCGTCGTGAAACGGTGCATAAAAACTACAAATTCGCAAGGATACACAAACGATTGCGTAAATAAAAAAAGAAAGAAAATGAGTGTCGAGAATGCAACCACGTGTTAGCTGTTACTCATACGCTGCCACTCTATCGTATATCAAAATCAGCGATTGATCTATGCTAATGCAAATCATGAATGCATCCGAGACTTCTAATCTGCCGGATCTGGCCAGATATACGAATTAAAACGCGCTCGCACAGGTGGCCATAGTATCGCGTGTTAAAGCGATGCCACGATGACGTCATATGGACGTATTCCTCGCACCCAAGAATGCTTCTTCAATGTTTCCGTTTTAATTTTCACGTTAAAAACCGTTACGATGCTTCAATAGTTGGTATACGTGAAATAAGATAAAACTAGATAACACTTAATAAAACAATAAAATAATGCATTTGACGCATCAGTTCATTTTTCAAAACTAATTCCATTGATAATGTTTATCAAATGATTGTCACCGATTCGTAAGCAAATATTAAGTCAAATTTTACTTTAGGTGAACTTTTGCAAAATGATAAATTAGAATATTTAAAAGAATGTTTTGATTCACAATCGAAATGTGGTTAGACAGGTTCTCCTTTGCAATCAACCAGGTTTAATAATTTTCGCTCAGACTACGCGCCCCACTAAAAAGATACCATTATACCATAAAATATAATGAGCATCATGAATGGACCTACTTACCATTAGACAGTCTATTAGCATGGAGTACAATGGTACCTAATTCTCCGATGCGGATACTCGCGTTATAATTTATTATGACACCGCATTCGACCTGCCGACCAACCTGACCCGAAAAAGCGAATCATTCCCGAAACAATAAATCTAGTAAACGACGAAAAACGCGAGCGCATTAATGTAAATTCATGCGAGCGGTTCCTAATCGTCTTTGGTACACCTGCAACGCCATATGGTGTTTTCTATTTCACGAGCACTCATACACATGCAACGCGTGCATGTATAGAATCTTTACAATGTATGCGTCACACCGCACACGTGTAAATATATATAATGCGCGGCTGAATACGACCCCACGTAGGTGAATTTGGAAACGTTCACCCTAACCCCAATTATTGTGCAACGCTCCGGGTCCTGACTAGACGGATTATGGCATTATCAGTTCAACGTCAAGGGTGTCTCGGCGAGCGGGAGGAAGAACGTCCGGAAAAAATGAAAGGAAATTAAAAAAACGACGGACATATGTTTAATAAGTTTGCCTGACGTGCCTCTCGATTTACGAGATGGCTCTGTTAATTAGAATCAATTAGATAGGAAGTTCTACGCTGTGGAACAATGGTGGTGATGTAGATGGGGCAGATAACAGAATTTTACGGAACACGTATATTTATTCTTTGTTCTCACGTGCAAGTGTAATATTTTAAGCTGACGTGTTTTTACATCGTTTATTTCTTTTTTAATATAACAGTTTAAGAAATACCATTCGTTCCTCGATTAATATTCACTTTTACCATTCAACCATTGTATGATTGACTTATTGGAAGCATAATTAATTAGTTTCAAAGTTTGGATAAAATGTTAAACTACAACAGTGAGACCTTCGTTTAATAAGATCCAGAGACAGAGTCATTATAATGTCTATTTTAATACAGTGACCTCTAAACAATCTGAAACTAATGCGACTATTCTGATGGGGCCTTCTGAACCTGTTCCTGTTATCTATGATCTACTACAAATGATAAAGGTAGCAAAATTTAAATTTAAAAATCATACTTGTGTTTTACATCATTTATGTAATGCGGAATCATCATGATATGCGCCATCAACATCAATGTATAAAGTTTTATTTTGTGCACGTTGAAAAGTCGCAACTGGTCTTCTGTAAACGGGTTGCAGATTTGACCTGCAGTTTCACAAATACGCTATCAAGTCTATTTGGCTCATTATCGTTTTTGTGGGTTTAGTTGGAGAGGGTTTGGTTGCTATAAGTCAGGGAAGCCTCTACTCCCTTCGTCTCTCATTCGTGTGGTTGGCCGTCCGAATAAAGCGAATTTCTTTCGACTGACAGGAGAAAAGAGGGAGACACTTGAATAGACGGCAATACTGACCAAGCTCCAGCCTTATTATTCCTCTTCTCCGAAAATGTGTGTTCACGACAACAACAAATATCAAACGAATCTTATTCACATTCGTATGTTAATATCTACATTTATATTCTTAATCGTGATGATTCGGAATCGACAAATTTGGTAAAAATGTTTTTGAATGATTGGAGATTATGTGGTTAGGATTCAATTACAAATCTAAATATGCTTTCATACACTGCGACTAAGGCAGTGAAATTTATGAGTTGGAAAACCTCGCATCCCAAACAGGAGCCGGAAACGCAGGACACTTCAGAAAAGTATATAATTCGAATTCATTGTGAAGAATTCCCTGTAGGGGCTGCAAAAGAGGCATTTATAAAAGCCTTTAGAAATACCTATGGTGTTGACCTGTCGATAAATAACAAAAGTCCGAGTATATCTTTCGAAAGATCAGATTGGGATAATGAGAGGCAGAGGTTGTCTCGCAGGTGTGGAACGGTAAGAGGGCAGGAAGGGAACCGGCTACCGCAATACGCACCATTGGCGTGGCTACCGAAACGTTCTCCAACGTTGCGGTTAAATCGAGATGAAGACGAGGAAAGGAGAGTCAAATTATTTCGTACAAAAACTACCTGAGAGTTCCTGTTTGAAAGGCGAGATTATACGATTTGTATCGCTTCCTTTTTTTAATGGAGGTAATACGTTTAATACATTTGATTATCAAAACAATATCAATTATTTTACAAAATTAATTGGAATGTATAAACAATTATGTAATAGTGAGAGAAGGTGATGGGACCTTTACGGAATAATAGGTTAGAAATCGATGGTATTGAATGGGTGTTTGTGTTAGACCAATGTCTGAATTATTTTTCGCACACTATGTATCAACTAACTTTTCAGACTTTACATTAAACATCATATTTTTCTAAAACAATGTAATAAATGTTTGTACTTTCTACATAGAGTGTAGTTTTCCTATACATTATCCGAAAATTTAACAATCTTTTTTTCTCCGTGGATCTAAATTGGACTAACCAAATGATTTGCATGGGCATGTACTAGTATTACTGATCCGTATTTCTGTAAAGGACTACCAAATGTGCTAGGCAATTATGACCTCACTTTGGCTCATTTCGAAACTCGCCAATCTATCAAGGGAGTACGATGTAGAACGTAGCTCGTACATTTTTTATGAATCTCCTTAGACCTGTCTAGGGGACTTCAGCATATATAATCAAATTTAATTTTCATAAGATTTAATTGTAAAACTTTGTATGTCACCTTTTCCTACGTGTTCTAGGTCCCCAGAATCTTCCACTTCGCGAAATCTGCCCCGAATAAATTGCTTAAATAAGAACAAACGAATTCTCGAATGAACTGTTTCACGTACCGGGATACTAGACGAAGCCATACACATAAATAAATAGTTCATCCCCGCGTTTCCCTGCCACCCTGTCTCTCGCATCTTACGTACATTCTTTTTTCTCCTTTCTTATTTCCCTCGCTTCTTGTAAGTGAATACCTTTTCTTTCTTTCTTTATTTGTCCGATGATTTCCTCGCAAGAAATAAATTTCTCGAGTCGAAAGCACTCGGGGAAAATCGAGTCGGCTAATTGCTACGTTTTCTCGGGAGAATCCTCATTAGTTGCATTCTTCCTACAGCCGTGTGTTCGTTCAGCGTTGTTCGAGGTGGACACGCGGATATGCCGGAATGTAATTTCGTCTTCGCTAAATTCTGCCGACTCGCTCGTGGCTCCCGTCCATATTGGCTCTTTCGCGTGACTCGCACTAACGGCGAACGGCGCATCCATAAAAGTTTCTCGCCGCTATTTAGACGTGGATATGTACATGTTTTGGGAGAACAGTAGCTGCGACACTGAAAAACAATTAGCGAGAGAGGGTCGTCGTGCGTGCTTAAGTGAATCAAACTAATAGTACGGTCGTTTTATGAACAAGTGTATAGGCTAAATAATAGTCCGTATAACCGAATAAAATTATAACCTATATTATAGTTAATTAAATGTTACTTGATATTTAACTAGATGTAAATATTGATTGGATCACTTTTTAATCATTGTTCGGTTTAAGTAGGAAGGTGGCATTTGCTTAGAGGGCGCAACGTTCAATAATTAGCATTTGTTATTCTCAGAGTACTTTCTGATGCGTACTACAATACCGCATAAACCAAGGAAGCTCGACTCTCTAACATGGCTCAGACAGTAAATGCAGTAAAGGTCATGGCAAAATATCAGTGATGCGTATCCGACTGGATTATAACCATTATAAATAACATGTTATGCAAAAATAATAAATAGTAATGATTTAAACACATGTTCATTATTACTTCTTTTTTATTATGAATACACAATGTCATTTTTAATTTAATTAAATACTGTTCACACTTTCAAGATTAGTAATTGCTGCTTTTACTTTACGTCTTATGTAAGAATATATATTTTACAGCATATACATAGAAATAGTCTTATGGCATTGATGACACATTCGTAATTGAAACTATATCACATGTTTCAGATCTAACAATTGCAAATGAACTTCCTTTCCTAAACACATTCTTTTAGACGAAGACAAATAAGATATGAATTCATATCAAAGAATTTGTTGCATTTCATGAAAGGCATTCCGCACAATAAAATGCTTTCAATAAAGCTGATCTTCGAAGATATCTGAAGCCTGCGACAATCTGGACAGTCTTGATGAATTGCCAGATATTAGCTACTTGAGTGGAAGTTGTCTGTTCACGTTGTATACGTGTTGAGATTTCTCGTATCAACTTGGCGAGTTCGAATGCAAAATTACTTTGCAATTTCAACAGTGGGAGGTCCTCCCTTGGCCCGAGGCAACCAGAAGAGCGGGCAATTTTCGAAATTCATGATTCATGATAATTGTCATATTCGCCAGTGAGATTGCTCTGGCAATTTCGTGTTTCATCGATTCAATAGTGCTGACGTCGTTCCTTGATTCGACGATCCTTTGTAGTTAACGAGTATTCTATTTTACAAAATTTGCAGGTTAGGTTACAAATCACAATTCCGGGATGATAAGAATAGAGATTTTAAATGAGATATAATATCTACAAACTTCGGTACGTAATGTAGGATTAATTTTATGCGATAATGATAATATTTGCGGGCAGCAATATGACTTCGTTTAACCGAATTGTTTGCGTTGCACTCGAAATTAATGTTTGACTTATGCCTATGACCACAGTAATTAATGGGATTCTGGCCAAACTTCCATCGCAAGAAAACAGATACATGCATGGTAATTGGTTACACAGGACGCATGAGCTAGTTGTTGACACAGTTGAAACATTTGCTGACACTTGAAGTTTCCAGTTTAAAATAATAATTGTATCAGAACAGAGAATATGTACATTTATATTGGGTTATTATAATGAGTATCGACAGAAAGAATATCACGGATTTTGAGCACTTTAGTATAAACATTAATACATCTTTGAAAAAATAATATGATGAAACCGCTGTTATATTCTACAAAACAGTATTTAAAATAAATTTCTTATGTAAATACCCGAGCAGAAATTTAGCCTGTATTTAGCTTGAATCAAGATTGATTGATCAATGTTCAATATCGAACTAAAATTGAGAATCAATATGAATCCAATTTTGAAATGCAACGCTGAAAGTAGCTTGCATCGATATTGATTATCAATTCAGATTCAAGATTGATTGGCCGATACAGTATCGATATTCGTATTATTCTCAGCTAAATTAATATAAATTCGACATTTAAATTTCAAGGTTCAAATACAAAGATAAATGTATAATTTGAAAGCGTCTTCCGCAGAAGGAGAAGTGGGAGAGGGAGTAAGTAGGTAAATAATAACACTCTTAGTTCTCCTATGCAATTATCGAGCAACTAAGATTTAGTTGCTTCAGGAGATAAAATTGTTGCAGTAAAAGTGTTGTAATAATATAATGAAAATTTTGTAATAATTAACGAAAATGTTGCAACAAAATGTTTGTAGCAATACTTTATAAAACATGATTATTAATAATACTAACATAATTGTACATAATTTGAGGTATATAATTTTACTAATTATATCTTCTTCATCTATTAAATTGTAAACATCTAATGAATTGGGTAAAACTAAACAATGTTGGTTACATATATAGGTTTGTATTTTATAAAAAAGAATTTTAGGTTAATAAACATACAATTAAATAGTTATACAAAATAATGCTTTCTTGACATCACATGGAAATATGTGCGACGGCATCCTCCTGGATGCTCGTCATCCTGGCACGCACCATTGTCAAAAATTTCGCACAAATTTCACTTCGCGGAATTGAATTATAGTTTATTTTTAAAACTTTATTATAATTTGCACCAAGAGCCAATAACCACGCGCGGTATTTTCGAGTAAAGTATTTTTTGACGTCACCTATATGACGTCATGAATCTACACTAGCGCCATCTCAAATGATCAGCCTCTAAATCGGAACTAAACTTCGTCTCCACTTTTGTACGAGAATCGATACCCCGTGGTATTAACAAAACTATGTTGTTTCTAAACGAAACTATTAGTTTTATAATTATTTCTAAGGAAACTTAAAATGTAATGGACTTATTATTTTTGCATTACATTTTCTACTCAGTGATCGTCCCAATATAATCGCAAAGCTTCCGTTCAACTGTGGAAGAGTGTCGTGCAGCGCCGCCAAGCGGCGCCTCAGTGAACTATACATCTCTACACCGCCACAAATTCTGAAAATAATTTCCTAGTCCCTTTTTTTGGCTCGATCAAAATTTCCTTAAATACTCCAAAATGTTTGACAAACCTATTTTTGTCAATTAAACAAAATCGTTTTTTCCGTTTGTTTTTCTGAAAATCGATTTTCACAATCATTTTTTATACGTCCAAAATGTCTATCGCGATCTCAACTTCTACTTCTTCTTTTGACTATCCCTCATCAACCCGCAGCTCGTTCTTCCAACGATAAGACCAGTTGAGGAATTAGCGATGACGCGATAACGACTCTGAAACTCTTTTGTCGGCGTCTACGTGTCGTAATATTATAATTTCTTAAGGAAAACACTTTCCGAACTCGACGGACAACAATAGTAAACCGCGATTAACGATACTTTTACATCGAGTCAAGGTTGCAATCGAGAACCGATCGATGATCGAAACGAAATGAAAACAAATATGTATCGCTGAAAGATACAACCGAAAGGTGTATCGCTCGTGAAAAAGCAATCTTTCCACTTGACCGATTTAGTCGCAATTAGACCGAACATCCGGCTCTCCAAGGTTGCCGAGGTTAATACGCAACTTGCGGCATCGTCATTGTCTCTATATTACTGATAACTCGCGATATCGTTGCGCAAAGAGGTATTCTTATTTAATTCTTTTTTTCGAGCAAATTTTCGTCGAATCGCCGCGCCGAGTCAGATGCGTATCTTTTCGCGCAATCTCGTATTACGCTCGAACAATGCTCATTGTTGTCGCGTATAATCCGAGAGAGAATTAATTATAATAATAAACGAATAATTAAAAATTAATTAATAATGCCGCGATGTTCTTTATGATTAATAAATCCGATATGTACAATTAGTACGTTCTCGTCCATTATGGCGTGTCTGCTTGTGTCAGCTATTCATCGACTGTATCGTACGTTGACGCATAATTATATATTGCGTACTCTAACAATTTAGTTTGTCGTCAATATCATTAGAAAATAATTCAATAATCACTTTTAATACCGACCAGTGTTAATAAACATAATCAAGTATATTAATTTTAACAACCCAACGTTTGTTAAAAAGTTCGAGGTTCTTCGATAAAAAATTATCTTTTAACGAAATCTTAAAAAAATATTTGAGGTTAAGATGAGAATTAACTTGTTACTTCTACATTTCTTCGATATTTCGATATTTATAATTATTTATAGTACTAACTATTTGACAGTAATAATTTTAGTTTATTTGATTCGGTTAATAATGTCATATGCAATAAAAATATCACAATGAGTACGACGACAGTTCCGGCGAATTTCAAAGTGCATCAATTTATTAAATCTTGCACGAATCTGGCATACCAGAATTTACACGCGATTTCATCGTCGTTCTGACTTGCTTGGTAGTAGTATTTAAAATTAAATTCAATGCAAACTAGCACAAATGGCATCGTGCCATTGCGTCATGAGTGCTGTTCTTCGTACCGACTTTAAACGGACCACGAGAATT
>JABFOW010000616.1:0-11085 GCA_022817725.1 Archaeoteleia sp. ZL-2020 | reverse complement strand
ATGAAGGGCCATATACGATTAACAAAGAGATAGGGAAAGGAACTTTTATACTATGGAATGAAACCTCAAACTCTGAGAGAGGCATGTTCCACAATCAAGATATGAAGTTATACCAAACATAAAGAGAAATTTTGTTTCGGCTGTTATAGAAATGGTGGACCGTGTAGCCTGGGAGAAAGAGATTCAGAAGAGACAGAAGTGGTTGTAGGAGAATGGACCCACAGACAAGAACTCAACTCGGCAAAAATATATATTGGTACAGGGTCATGGAGGTACAAAATGAGGAATGGCGCAGGTTATACAAACCAACTCCCGACCCGGACTTTTACTTCGTACGAAAGAACGGGGAGAGATACGAAGGGCGATAACAGATAAAAAACAGAGGGAGGGGGGAAGAGTAATTGGATATTTATTCATAAAAAATAAAAAATTATATATTAAAGTTTTTTTTTAAAGATATTTCAGAATGCCAGACGTAATCATTCAAAATGAAATGACAAGAGAGGTAGCCACGCAAACAGGAAAAGCCAGCACAGAGGAGAAATATCCGCCACTAGTTTGCCACCGATACGAAAGTAAAAAAACAACTCAAGGGAAAAGGGAAACCAAAAAAAAAAAAAAACCCAAACAGAAAAAGCGACCAAAGCATGGAAGAATCGATTGAGAGACAAATGGACCCAGACCAACCAAGTACTCAGCACTGAGACACTGGATGACCGTACTAGTTATTTAGAAATAAACATCGAGGCCAATGTACAAAAAGAGATTGAGGATACGACCATCCCTGCAGATGACTCCACACCAACACCAGATGGGGTTATCAAGATCAGCCGTGCGTCGTGAAGGGCATTGTCGCACCAGGAGAAACTTATGGCTCAAACCCATGGAATTCTCTTGGGCGTTGACAATGACACCGGGAAAGCGATATGCGACAAACATCTTCGCATCGCAAAAATCAACCGGGACACGGAGGCGGCTGAATTAAACAAGAAACGGCTAGAAGACAAACAAGAGAGACTGAGGCAGAATATCAGCCTATTCCAGCAAAGGTTGGCAAACCCAAAACTGATGGTGAAAAAAATAATTAGACGGCGCCAAGAAGAAAAAGAAGAAAAGGAAAAAGAGAAGAAAAAAATAGCAGCAAAATTAAAAGCCAAAAGAGAAAGACAGGCACAGGCAAAGGTATGGAGGCAGCCCAAAAGGTGGGAATCGGATGAAGATTTGTCTGACTGGTTAAACGCAGGGATGACCAGCGAATGAGGGTGGAAGGTGCCATTGAATAGTATTAAGATGTATATATATAGTAAGATAAGTAGGTTAAGTTAGAAATAAGTACACCCACGCACGCACGCGTGCGTGTAATAAAAAATTATACTGAAGCTAACTAAACTTGTTTCTTTGACTTTTGGCTAGATTTTAGGGATTTTAAACCACTGTGTGCCGTTTGTATTGCAAACTGATGCGAGTTCCACCGGTCTTGGAGGCGTGCTCACCCAAACGATAGACGGGGTAGAGCATGTTATCTCATTTGCAAGTTGGATCGTCTGAGATTCCGAGCGGAATTACTCAGTAACGGAAAGAGATGTGTCTGGCAGTGGTGTGGGCTATTAAAAAGTACAGGGAATACTTGGAAGGATACTACTTCCAAGTAATAACGGATCATAGTAATATGGTTGTATAATTTATATAACTCTTCTGGTAAATTGGCGCAATGGTCATTGGAGTGACTCAGTTACAATTTTGAGGTTATTCATCGAAAAGAAGCACTTCATTATGTGCCAGATGCTCTCTCTCAATTGTACGAAAAGGACGCAGAGGAAATCGCGGCTAAGGAACAGACCCTTAATCCGTGGTACGTCCGAAGGCTAGAACGTGTAGAAAATAATCCTCAACAATTCCCTGGTTGGAAGATTTAGGTCTAGTTGTTTGTACATCAACCCAACCCGTTGGTTAACGCAGAGAACGTGACTCTCAAAGCGTAGAAGATAGTATTGCCCAGCGAAGCGAGGTTATCCATACTAACCGAATCGTATTTGTTAAATATATTCATTTACAAATTATAAATAGTAACCACATGGTTTTATTTTGTTCCTATGGATTAACTCAAATTTATGTTACTCCACAATGATGAATTTAAACTTACCTACCTAGCGCATATATCTTTATTCTAAAGACTTTAGAAATGTTTTCAAATAATTAATTATTGTCGTAGGATAAATTGATACTTAATTGAATCTCGATCCATGTCGCAACCATATCAATATGTGCAAGCAATTAATTATTTGAAAAAATTTCTAAAGACTTTAGAACAAAGATATATGCGCTAGGTAGGTGAAAAAATATTGATAGTTCTCAGATGGTCAAAAATTATTACGATTAAATATATATATAAATTGTAACAAGTTTAAATTCATTATTGTAGTATAAAAATTTAATAAGACCTGAAGATAAGTTACCGTCTGATTATTGTCGTAGGGTAAATTGATACTTAATTGTACCTCGATCCATGTCGATAAATTGGACTTAATAGGTAATTTATAATTTTTCAATTAACATCTAACAATCTCTTAATGATAAAAGCAATTCAGATTTAGATTTCTTCGTGTCGTGGTCTCGGTGGTGTAATGGTTATCACAGCCGACGTGTAATCGGAAAGTTCCAGGTTCGACCCCTGGCTGGGACATGTTCACAAAATTTTTTTCTGATAATTTGCAATTTAAATAATTTTCAAGTGTAATTATAAATTTGATTTGTAATTTGTATGCATATGGATAAATATGTGCAAATAATTAATTATTTGAAAACATTTCTAAAGACTTTAGAATAAAGATATATGCGCTAGGTAGATGAAAAAATATTGATAGTTCTCAGATGGTCAAAAATTATTACGATTAAATATTTATGTTACTCTACATGAGTTGTTGTCGCCATCTTCAGTGTTCAAGTTGTTCCAATTTCAATATTTGTTATCCTTCTATCTAATATCTATATTCAGATGTAATATTATTGTCGTACAGGCAGAAAGAAATAAAGAAATACAATCCATCGTGAAAATCAATGTTTTTATACCAATCTATTCAAAATAGTTTAACAGCATTCTGTACCGACAGCCGGCAACTTATGGGTGAAAATACCTACCGTAGAGTTTCATTGGGGTACTTTTAGCTAAAAATGTACAAGGATATAGCTAGTTTCGTGCGAATTTGAAGGATTTGTCAGCATCATAAGGTAGTGTGAATAACCGAAGTCGATATGATAGGTAGGAGACTCGTAGAGAAACCTTGGGAAACGGTTAACGCAAATATAATGGGATCTTTGCCCCCAAACAATCAGTGCTAGTTTTTATCATAATTTACAGTGATCTTTTTAATGTGTTAGAACTGTAGTTAGTTTTTTATATATATAGGATTTTCTTATATATAATTAATAAATTAATTATAGCTTATAACTCATTAATTTTTTGTACAAAATCGTTTATTGAAAATGACACTGTAAAAATAGAGTTTTAGTTCAGAATAACAGGTGGTTCTGACGATGGTGGTAATTCTGTTGTCTCTTGTGCCTCTACAAGTTTGCTTTCAATAACATTTCCATGTTCATCAACTTCATCAATAGAAATCAGAATGTTAGAGACAACAGGCACGGTACCTATATTACTATCCCTGAACCCCACATATTTAATATTATCTGAGTCAGATTCCAACTCTAACTTCCTTCTTAGCAAATGACTTGAAATGATCGTTCGTTCATTCGAAACCGAGTCTTCCCCTTCATTGTTATATTCGCTGATCTAAAATACGCAGAAAATGCAACATGATACATGAGTTACAAAGCAATTTATTCCATTTATTACACTTCTCTTAATACTTACTTGAAGTTGTGGAAAGGTAGATGTTGGAATAATATCAATTTTAAACTTTTTATCTGTAAGCTGCATTGCCGGTGTTGAAGTCGTAACAGTTTCTTCATCAATGCTTTCATATCTAACCATTTGAAGTCTATAATATCCGTCTTCATCTCTTTGATATTGAAAACGTTTGTGGCCGCTTAACAATTGTAAATTGTGATTTTCTCTAAGGTGCTTTGTGAGTCGATAACTTTTCCTATATTTCTCTGAACATTCATGACAACAATACCACCTTACTTCCGAATTATGCACTCGTTCAATATGCCTGTAGAATATAACATATATATTGATATTTAATATTACTTCATTTTTAGTCATTAACCATATTTAGGTTACAAGAAATGAAGATACAAAATGGATCATTTGTTAAAAGATATTACCTATCCAAAACATAGGCACCTTTACAGGTGAAGGTACATCCTTCGTCATTACAAAAAAAATTAGGACCAGTCATGTGAACTGTCATATGACTGTCCAGATCTTGTTGTGATTTTGCTCCATGCGAACACAATTGGCAAGGATAAGGTCGTGTTGATACATGTCTATATCGTACATGTTTTGCCAAACTCGCTGGTGATTCACAACTCATGTCACACATTGAACATTTATAACTAAATACATGAAATCTCATATGATTTCGAAGAATACTTTCAGTTGGATAATATTTGTTACAATGTGAGCACTGAAATCCTTGTACTATAAAAGAAAAGCATTAAGATAGAATATTAAATTTTTGTTCACATCATTAATTACATCTAGGAAGCAACATAATTTGAAACACATTAGGTAAAATATAGCGTCAATATACGCTTAGAAATGACCTGCGTGGAAAGCTTTGCTTGCACAATTGACGCAACATAAATTGAAAGAACATGACGATGTGCGAGAGGATACGACGAGGTTTTTTGACGCAATGCACAAGCATCACGTTATGGAGGTACACATAAATGGTGATTTACTAATCATAATCTTGTTTTATATCGTGGAAGAAAGTCACGCGCAAAAACAAAAGACAATAGAAAGTCCTTTGGACGCCACGCTTGTGAAGTAACGTTATAAAAGTACAAGAAATTCAAGTGAAAATATAGGTGGCACTAATAATGACAATTTAAACTAGTATGAAAAGCAGACATTCGGTAATAAACAGTCATCTCAGAAGTGCAGACATTGCGGGAAGATGCCAGAAGGCTGCCAACTGTTATGAGCAAAAAAATTAAATCACAAAGCTTATAGTATTCTTATAACATTGAGGTTAGTCTGGTTCAATTTCAGGAGGTGCTTCGCTCGGTGAGGCGTGGAAGAATCATAATCGCCGTCGACGCCAAACCTAAATCGCCCATGTGGGTCAGTAGGGTGCTGGCTAATCATGGGGAGATGCTTGAGGGTCCCAGTACTAGCGCCATGGGTGATAGTCACATTGTCGTAACCCTGGCCACCAAGCAAGCTTATCCCCTGGTGCCATCTTGGAAGGTTCATGCAAATTGGACCACCATTAACCATAGGGCTATAGAAACCGTGCTGAAAGTGAATGTCGCAAGCAATAGCTCCAAAATAAGTCCTCCGAGGAAGAGGTACCAAGGCAAATTGGCCAAAATTCCAAGCATCTCCTTGAGATCTGGAAAAGTAATCCAGCCATGAAAGAGCCGTCAAATGCAAATGATGTTGAACGATTTGCGTCGGAGATGGAGGACATCCTCGTATCTGCTGCCGACCATTCTGTTTCTCGACGGATTCAGGAGAATCTCCGAATTCCGATGTTCAGTCTCTGAACATCTTTCCACGCGTGGACTCGGTCAGGGTGTGGGCTCAGACATTATTTAATAACCTCGGCAGTGTGGCGAGGGTGGGCTGGGGTCTGACATGGAGGGTCAGGAGGATAATATACCGCTGGCTCTTCGTTCCGGTCATCACCAATACCGCTGTAGGATGAATTGATGAACGTCAGGCATCGCCGGACGCTGGCTTCGGCTCAGCGCCATACTTTGTTTAGGGTGGTCAGAGCCAGTCGAACAATCTTATCGGATGCTGTATGCCTTATAGCGAGTGAGCAACCTAATTCTCCTGACAAGGACTTGCAAGGTCATGATCAAGAAGCGTTTGTCCTTCGTTATCAACGATCACCGGTGAAATGCGGGAGACCAGAACATTCAATACGCTACGCTTGCCCCACCTCCTATCGCTGAGCACATGCTCAACATGTGGCAGGATACGTGGAACGAGTCCAGCTATGACAGAGTAACAAAGGAGTTCTTTCCGGACGTCCGGGTGAGACTTGATAGGGGTTGGTTGAAGCCAGGTTTCCACACTGTCTTGTGGCCGGTGCCGAGTGGGAAGTATAAAGATTAAAAATGGTCAGAGGCACACTCTGTTCAGACCAACTATATGGTGTAAGATGCTCAATTGTGTACTATGTAACTCCACATCTACCGGGTACGGAGGGACATGCTCAATTGTCAAAATGTCCAAACCATTAAGACGATTTTGTGTAGTAGTCGAACGTAAAAAGTTCTTTATTAATTTTAACTTAGAGAAACTCCTTTCGCCACTTGTTACAGTTATTGGTATCGTTAGCAATGGGTATGTTCGTAGCTCGACGGCTAACCGGGCTAGCCGCTGGGTCTGAAACGCTTTCCGCCGATGCCACAAAGTAACTATAAGCGTAACTATATATTGCTTATTAATAAAATTATTAATTTATAAAATGTTTTTTTTCGTAATTATAAAAATTTACTAGATTTGTGTAAGTTTATAGTCAACTTTTATCTATATTGTTTAATGTGTTTAACATAGATTGCCGTAATAAATGTTTTAAAACATATGTATCACAATCTCACGAAATTAAATTAATGCTGAGATTTTTTTTTCTCCTCTGAAACGGAAAACCGGTTATTTAATTAAACATACCGCTCTTTTATGATTGTTTTCTTTAGAATCAAGAATTGTAAATATTTTTAGCTTTTAGACATAAACAGTATTAAAACGCTACGCACTGTAAATTTTTAGCAAACGAAAAAATCAATATGTGAAATTTTCTATTAATTAGGTATTTAACACATCAATATTTTTCTCGCACTTACAGCCAAAATGCCGCCCCAAAATCTAGAGCGGGCGCTGTCACGACCTGGACCAAAGGTCATGCAAAAGCCACTATCAGATGGCCCCCACCGGCTCGAACATCTTGTGTTCGAACTTTTATTTCATTCAAAGCCATCCAAAGAAATAACGGAATGCGAACTTAAAATGAGACACCCTGTATATCTAAAGTACATATATAAAAGTACATATCGTTGCAAAAGTTGTTTGGTTTTGAGGAGGACATCTGATCGTGATCTCCATTTGACCTTGCATGAAGGTTATTTCAAGGTCAACTTTATTTTTTCAAATGGAAATCTATTTTTTTAACGGTATCTTATTCTACGACAAAAAACAAGCAATTTTTTGTTTGACCACAATTTCCCGACATGTTTAACGTAATAACTAGAGATTCTTGGATTTTCAAGAATTCCTATTACTAGGTAACCATCAACTGTAGAGAAAATGTGTAAGAGATAAGAAAATGTTTGCTTTATCATGACAAAGCTTTGATATTTATTTAAACAACAAAGAATCGACGAAGCTTAAAACTACACGTTCACGAAATACATAACACGTGTTATTTTTAACTCAACATTAACAATTAAACCTAAAACATGTGTATATTTGATCAATGTTTTAAGCTTTGCCGATTCTGCGATAAATATACTTCATCATACGAAATATCACTAAATGCTTGAGATTAATGAAGGTGTATTAGAAAAGTAGTTTCTATTACTCCGTCTGTAAAACAGGATGCTCTTAAAACGAGCATGACGATTAAGTTTCTTTCTTTAATGCATTTTTAATGGACGCATTAAAGCATCCGCGTTTCAGTTAATTTGATGCAATTTTTGTAAAACCGCGTAAAAAATGTTCGCAACAAATTTTTTTTATTTAATTTTCCGGTTTGTTATGAGCTATTAATTCGTGTTTAATTCCCACAGCCTTCTTGTGCACATATAATGTTATTGAACTCGTTTTTATTCATGGTTCTCCCAGATTTTTCTAAAACTGGCAAAACTCCTATTTTTTAGAAAACTGCCTCTTGGTAGTTTTCTTCTGAAAAGTGCCTCTTGGCACTTAAATAGCCTAAAAAGAGCCTTCAATTTCTAGCATAGTCCGAATCCATTCCGCTCATATGGCGCTGCTAGCTTAATAGACGTGTCTCATAGCGGACTGCTCTTGTTGAACAAAGAGAGTAGCATCGCTACATTGTCATGCGCCGTGGGTGAAAGTCTCATTGACGTAACCATGGCCACCGAGCCTTCCCCCCCCTCCCCCGCCCCGTGCCATCTTGGAAGGTTCATGCACAGTGCTATAGAACCGTAGGCTAGCCATGACAGACCTTCGTACGCAAGCGATGTTGAGCGATTGGCGGCAAATCATTAGGAACTCCTAATGCGTACCGCACTACGATCTCTAGCACTCAAGCCGGTGATGACCCTCTTTGCATTTTTCGAACTAAGCCGTGCCGGCTCGGGTCTCAAGAACAACAAGTTTCCTGGGCCAGATGTGGTGGAGTCGGAAATCCTTAAGCGCTCCCTTGGAGTCTTGCATGGAAATCTTCTGTTACTCTGTAATAGCTGCCTGAGGTATGGCGTGTTATCGTGCAGATGGAAGCTGGGCTTGGTCATGATGTTGCTTAAGCATCCAAAGAAGGACGAGAGAGACGTTAAGTCCTACCGACCCATCTGTCTCTTCTCTGTGCTTGGTAAAATGATCAAGCGGTTGGTGGCCACAAGACTCTGAACGGTTTTCGAACATCCGTTGTATAGTTCAAAATGTCAGTACGGTTTTAAGTCGGCCACTGGACCGAGGATGCTCTGTGCTGGCGTCGGTCAGTAGTGGAACAAAGTAGGAAAAAATATGTGACGGGCTTGTAATGTAACCTGAAATTTTAAATTCAATTTACTTCGATATCTCCAGAGCTTTTAACAGTGTGTGGATTGCCAGTGTCTGGTGAAATCTCTATTCCCGGGGAAACTATGCAGGCTCATGTCGAACTATTTCACCGACAGGAACGTTCAGATTAGTTCAGAATCCTGGACGGTGATGAGATCTGTATCTTGTTGGTGTCCACAGTGATTGTTTCTTGGACCGAGCTGATGGAATCTGTCTTTGATGGTCTTCTGAAGCAAGAGAAAGCCGATACCATTCATGTCGTGGCTTACGTGGACTATCTCTTTATCATTATTGGCGGAAAGTTACGGACCGCAGTTCAGAGGACGAATCAAAATATAGCAGGTACGGTGGCCGTACCTGCACACGTTATGGCAAATTAATTACCCTGAAGTCAAGCATTAACGGGATGTCGGAGTCGGTTCTGTTTTACCGACTTCACTAAAAGTCGAAACATACTTGTAATACTCCATAAAATCAAAAATCCTTCTGTGCAATGATTATATAAGCACGAAGAAAGCGATAAAGCCTATGAAATATATTACAAACAAGAAAATATTGCGAAACTGACATCACTGACAACGCATTTTGATCCGAATAAAAAGTTCTGAATGTTAGACTCACCCAAATGTAGGCTTTGCCGCTTCCTTATAAATATATTGACACTGTTGATCCATTCCAAACCGGCTCTGAAGCTTTATTTTAAAATGTATTGACTTTTAGTGAATTATTGTATAACCCTGAAATTTAGCCAAATGCGTAGCTATGACTGAGCAGCGTTTAGTTCATCGAAGGCGCGGCAGATAGCAGCAACGCATAAGCTTGTCTAATGTACGCATCGTTCTCAACGCTCAAAATAAATAATTTTCGATCTATATTGCGTACACTCAAATATACACTTTGCCGCTTCTGTAATATTTTAATGTTTTCAGCACAGTTTATAGGCTTTACCTCATCCATGATGATTGGCCATCACACAGACGGAGTTTTGGTTCTATGCATTATTAAATGCAAATAACGACTTTTAGTAAATGTCATTCTATTGGTTTGTTTCACGATGCGCGAACACGTATTGCCGACTCTAATATCATCTTGAGGCCCGAATTTTTTGGCATAATGCATACGGGACTATAATATAAATACATAGCCGTGTATCAAATGCGGTAGCAGCAGCCCGGCTGAACTGTTTAGTTCGGGCCTAATTTACTAAACGTATAATAGCAGAATACCACTCCATGGCATATATTCTGTGAACATCGTCAAAACGATGGCAAGGCAACACGCCTAGACGCGAGAGGATTTATATTAACAGAACATTAACCTAAAATCGGACATTCATATGTATTACTAACGTATATTATACGTTAAAGACATTTTTACGTATCATATACGTATGATTGTCCGCTTCTACGTTAATGTTCTGTTAGGGTATTAATCAAAGTATCTTAAAATACTCGTTCAGTATTATATTAACGCGTTTAATCCTCTTAATTTCGACACAGATGATGGTTTATAGTATAAATGGTGGTTTATAGTATATGGTGGTTTATAGTATAAATTAGCAAGAATACAGCAATAGTGAGATCTTGAATACCGTTATGAATTTAAAAACAATAAATCATAATCAATCAACTTAAATATATTATCCAATCATGCATTTAATTTGTCGATTTAAATTCTCACAGCAGATCATCGAATATCTGTAAAAAACGAACAACCAAGTATTTTTTGGAATGTTATCAAAATGCAGATATTGCGGGGTAAAATATTTTGCTACGTTTTTAGACAAGATACAACCAGACCCCGTACGTAGCAGGAATAAAATCTAGACTTCATGAAAGAATTATTTAGAATATAACTATCACTGTTCATTACATATTGTCTACGTATTGTAATAGCTCAGAAAAATAACTATTTCACACATTTTGTAGACGAAAAATAATTTCAGGACAAATATAAACACAATTTTTTATTAAGATGATTCGTCACTCGCGTGCGAAGTTCAAATCGTCAGATTCCCGCCAAAACCAGTTTTTCTTTAATTACGTAAATTTGAATTAATATAATATGGCAAATAGCCATATTATATACTCTTGAAAAGGGTTCCGAATTTGGAACCGAAACGTCGTCATTTTTCTATTTTTATTATTATTCATCTTTGTTATTTTGTTTTTATATTCATTCAATGTATTATTTTTACCTTT
>JABFOW010000615.1:0-11086 GCA_022817725.1 Archaeoteleia sp. ZL-2020 | reverse complement strand
CTTCGCATTAAACACGTTGAGCTTCCTGCGCGCCGAGGGACGAGGACAGCGAATGTCAGTTCAGGGTCTGCCGGGAAACCAAGGGTCCGAAGCTTATCCCATGTATAAAAACTTGTTAGGATACTCTGGAACGAATTATCAAAATAATGTAAATTTTAATTAATTATATAATGTAATTAATGGTAAGTAATAATGTAAGTTATTAATTTGTTTCAGATCACACAAAGACTTCATCAAGAACCCATCGAATTCAAGCTTTATATTAACAATAACTCTGTCAGCTATAATTTAGTAGGTTAACTTTTTGGCGCTGCCAAAACCGGCGCTGCGGAGCAATGTGCGATGACCATCGAGTAGATCGACTACGTCACAACATAACCAAACTTTATTCAGATTGGATTGCATTGAGTGTTTATCGTGTTTATTAACCAGTTTTAATATATAGATATACATATGTAAGCTGATTCTTAATTTGATTCTTCTTCAATTCAAAATGTTGTGTTGTCTCATTAGTAAAATGTCATTCCATAGTTGTATTGTGATTCTAACCTCAAAATGTCAAATTCCCTTCACCTTTGATTAGCCTTTGAAAATATATTTCAGCAAACTTTGTTCAGTTATTAAAGTAAGTGATTTCATATTAAATTTTACTTCATAATCCCATTATTGAGGAAAAGATAATGGATACAGAATATTTAAAAATATATGATATGAACTATTTCAAAACAACACAACATTTATTAAACGCACCGATTTCATTAAATATGTAAATTTACGTATTCGTTATGAAGTTGTATACTTGTGTTGATTTTGTATGTAAATGGACATATCGTTTGTAAGTTTACCATATCTATCAATGGTTACTTGTTGCCACCGACTGTCGGTGTAATTTTACACAGGATTTTTCTCAGTGTACATATTTATCAGTTAAAAAACTTTTCCAATGTTAATGTGTTTTAAATGTATGAAAATCATTATTATTACATCTAGAACAAAATCCCTACTTAATTGTGCGTTGGACGCAAATTTAAAAGATTTATATTACAAAATAATGTTTTGAACATTAGAAATGAAATTAATTTGCAATGTTCAAATGTTCAAATAATATATTGCTTTATTGGAAGATATTTCATGATCTTTAATAGGTGTTGGGAATGAGATCTAGTTTAAGTCTAACTGGATATCTAATTGGTGATTATCTGATCTTCGATTGGTACTTAACAGATATTCCAAAACCATTACCAATTAATTACCAACTAAGAAGCCAATAATTGCTAGTTGATTATCATTTTAAGATTAAATTCTTAATTATCAATTCAATGCTAAAGTTTATTTCCTTATGGATTAAAAATGATTTACATTATTTATTTAAATACTTTTATTTTGTTTATTTAATGCCCAATTAATATTGATTATAACACTTTTCATTAATGTTGACTATAAGTGGAATAAATAAATAATTAGTTTATTCTCTATTGTGGTCTCTTTTTAATCCGTGCTTTATTTTCTTGTCCTCGAAACCGCTCGAGGGTCCTTAACTGTTGACATTTGTGTCTGTTAATACCTAAGCCTAGCATTGACAAATAGAATTTAATCAATCAAACAGTTCACAAAAAAGAAAAATTTGTGGCATAAGATATACAAATGTTCTGTCTTCAAAACGAATGGAAAATGTAAGAACGACAGGAGAAAACACATTTCTTTTTTCCCCTTCACTTGTTAATGGCTCGCCTCGGGGTGTCGATATTTTCGCGGACGTTTTGTCGTCTCTGTGCTTGATCGAACGCGAGAGACGAATTCAACGTGCTTGTTAACGGGAGCGTTCCGTCTACTGACTGGATCGTTGACAATTCTGGGTTTTACTCCACGGATTGAGTAACTCGAATCAATACAATCCGCCAAGAAGAAGGTTTTTTCTGGACAAACGCGACTTAGTAATTTCTGAACCCCACATTGAGTTTCGATGCGCCATTACGCTAATGAAATTCTTTTTAATGGCGATCCTCATTGGTACAAATTTGACGACGCAAATCAAACAGTAATACGCGATTCCAGTGTTTCCGGACCATTATTTTTCGCTCTGATTTTTAGATTTTAATGAGAATTTTCTACGTTTCGCAAATACATGTTATAATAGATAGTGACATTAAACAAATAGCAACGTTCATAATCAGTTATGAAATTACAGGAGTGTAATTCTTGAATCAGGCCCCAAGTCAAAGATGAAATTGATTCTAAATTCATGTTGAAAAATAAATTTATATAGCAATTTCAATGTGACAAAAATGGCACACTGGGATCACATCTAAGAAGATTATTCCAAATTGTGTTTAATTATAGAAGCCAGTTTGTGACAAGCTGTAATGGCAAAACGGCACTTTTTAATCGTAGCGACTACGTTTTAATTATTATATTTAGAAACCGCAGCGCCACTATCGCAAACTATTTTTCCCCTACAGTCAACGTAACTGCCATGGATAAGCCATTTTCTCTTTTTGCAAAGGATCACTTCTCGTCTCGTTGTCGAGTCTTTCTTGATTCGATCTCGGCTCCATATAAAACGTACATATACACGGGTCGAAATCGAGACGGAAAGAGATCCTTCAGAATTCCTATCCTACTTGGCAGTGCGCGAATTTTCAGGAAAAATAATCCGGATTTTTGGTCATGGGCACCGCATGTGGGCATGTTTGCAGAATCGTCAGAGGAACAAATAAACGGGATATTTGAGCTTGTGAATCGGACACGATAATCGCCCAGATGTGATATCACTTGATGGATTTGATGCGTTTATACCCACGCGGTAAACAACAGAAATTTTACGCGTTCATTTAGTCATGTGGATAGATTTCAACACCAATGAAAAAAGCTAAGTGGAAGAATCGGTAGTCTATATATACATTCGATTTTAGAAGTATGGATTGTTAGGATTAAAATGCGTACGAATGTTGTCAATCAACGCTGCAATTTGTAAAGATTGATTGCCATTCAGTCTATCTACTATGGAATTGCAGAAGCAATAATGAAATCATTCAAAACATTCGTGATCGAGTTCTGTTCAGTTTACATCAACTTGTGGATATAAACTGATAAAATACCTTAGGATCAATACTATTAATAATAAAATTGATTGATTTATGTAATACCCATCATGCATTAGAATATTATCTCATGCATGATTTTCCACTATTAATCAATGTTGAATTATCATTAATCCAATAGTTATAATATATTTTCCAACTTGTTAATTTTATCTCATCCGGAAGTGTATTAATATACTTGAAGACAAAATGAAAACATTAAATGTGATATTCGTATAATGTGTATTATTTCTATGACTTTATACTAACATAGAATAAGAGATTAAAAGCTTACCGTCAAAATGATTTCTAATTGAGCAATTTAATTTCTGGAGATCAGTAGGTGTAATTCTAAAGAAGTAAGTGTAAACCGTTAAGTTTAGAGAAGTGGGTATAGAGGAAGAACTCTAAAGGAGTAGGTCTAAAGAAATAGGTCTAGAGAAATAAAGCTTCAGAAATAGGTCTAGACGAATACACTTAGAGAAGTAGATCTAAAGTAGTAGGTCTGAATTAATATGTTTACAAGACTAGATCTAAAGAAGCATGTCTAAAGGAGTAGGTTTATAGAAGCATATTTATAAGATTATCAAAATGTATTAACGTTTAATCGAAAGTTATCAAAATGTATTAACGTTTAATCGAAAGTTATCAAAATGTATTAACGTCCATAAAAAATTATATCTCAAATAAGAATAATATGTTGATCTTCCGGATAATCGACTTATTTTTATTTACATCGATTGCATTTTTTATTACGGAATACGGATTCAAGAAGATGAAACACATAAAAATATATCGTTACATCCTGAAGTCCTAAGGGATCATTCTTGTAGTTGGACCAATTCTAAAACCAATTTTTCTCTCTTCGGTCTAACAATCCGTCCTGTGTAGTACCAAGTTCAATACCATTTTCTTGTTGTCTTAACAGCTTTTCTGTTAATCCATCAGTTCTTATTTCTTATGTAACAATAACTTTAAGCCCAAGATTTCACCAATGGCAAATTGCCTTCAGTAAAATTCACCGAAGCGAGCCATAAATTCAATACCACGTCTTTAAAGCTGGAGGAAGAATTAGGTTGGAGTTGGCGCAAGGAATTTCCGGGTCTCTCTTCTCGCTGCGTGTAATTTCACGAGTGAATTCTTCTGCAAAGACCAGTAACTTCTGTCTTTGATCACCTTATGCAACATAATCTATGTATGTGCTGCTATAACAAACGTGTGTTATTTGTCATCTGTTTATCGCTGTATAATTATGGTAAAAATAGCCATATGGTCAGAAGAATTGTGTAACATCCCTCAATTATTTACACACCTTGACAGACCTTTAACCCAAAGATTGGTTGAATTAATGCTATACACTTTTGACTAGAAGAATAGGTCTAGACTGGAATAGTAAGGTTCATAAATGTATGACAACACAACTTTAATATATGGATTAAACTTTTTATATCATTTATATGAAATTATCTCATTCGGTCCAGGTTGGGCACCATTTATTAGGTTTCAACAATGTCTAACATCGTGATTTTAATAAATTAAATTCTTTTTTATCTGACACTGGTTCCTGAGATAAAACTGTACATGTCTATCATATTTTATTCTTTTCCACGTGATATATTAAGCACGCCAAAATAACATTATAATTTGAATATCCACGTTAGGTTTGTTTTTTACGTTTTCATTAGTGCATGTTTTTCCCTTCTGTTTATTCGTCTGTTTGATTATGATTTTCCTCTTTCTCTATACTTACTTTTTACAATATTTTAATTTGTGGCTTCATTAACTTTTCTTTTGTTTCAGGTTTATTTGGATGCTATCCTTGTGGACTTTATTGAGGATCGTCGAGGGTCAGCGAAGGTCTGTACTCGCAGGGAGTTCTCATTTTGTTTCTCAAGGTGAGTTATACTTCTTGTATATATATATTTTAGCTTATTCTAGTATAAGCTATTATTATCTATCTATTATTATCTTATTCTAGTCTAAGCTATTATTGTAGTATATTTATATACTAACTATTTTCTTATTTTTTAGATATTTCTGGAAGGTTTTAATCTAGAGGAATAAATGTAGAGGATTAGATTTAGAGTAGCCGGTCTAAAATAGTAGGTTCAGAGGAGTGGGCCCAGACGAGTAGACCTTGGCTGGAAATGATTTTTGATCACACACAAATTGAACGAAAATTTGATGTTCATTCGTTATTTACATTTTCATGACGTCCATAATGCGGACATTAAAATGTTTGTTAAACGTAAATATTACGTTTATCTTTCACGTGATTTTGTTCGTTCAGTTGACGTTCAAAGTTTTATGATCGAACGTTCATTTAACATTCGCTGAATGTTCATGTTCCATCTGGGTTATAGCTGTATTATTCAACTTTTTCTCATTTAGTTTTGGCTTTGTGTTTTTTATAGTATAGCATAAAATACCTGAAATAAATAGCGAAAATAGATCACAGAATATTCGATGCGTTTCACATACAGTTTGCGCCTATTTCGTGTAAAAAATGTTGTTTTGATATTGCATCATGCCTATTTTGTCGAAATTGTTGAAGTCAATAGCAATACGTATTCACCGAATACAACCAGAGTGACTGACCCGATGGCGAAAAAAAGTTTCACACAATTCGAATAATAACTTTGCAGATTTGTCAGATTACACTATTGTGAAACATTTCATAGCCATAATGTTTGGAATATAAACACGTTTTTGAAAAGAATTAATCCGTCCAATGAACAAGAGAAAAACATAATAAAAAAAGTAGTAAGGAAATGTGAATTTATTTTATAGTTTAAAAAAATTTATTATTATGCAATTTTTAATTTTAGAAATTTTGATGTTAATTTTATTGTATGAATGTCAAGTTTTGAATAGACACTTAATTGAACATATTATTTAACATAAGTTTGGATACAAAATGCCTGTTCCCTCACTTGTAATTATTCATGGAATTGAAATAAATATTAAATGATAAACATATTATTATATTACTATACTCAACGCATAGTAATCATCATTATAATATTAATCAGTACACCTGCATAATCGTGGTTTAACTTCAGTACAATCCAACCTTTCATTATGTTCCTCTTATCATGGATATAAGTTACCCTAAACATAAATATTGAGTATATCCTTATTATACTTTCACATATATTTAAATTACGTCTGAAATAACTATAAATTTTTCTTTGTTCTCATACCACTGTTAAAATTATCCGAATCACCCTACAGATATAGAGTGTTTCAGGTTTGACCACAAATATTTCATGGACCCATTTCTCACCAACATTTAAATATAAAGTTTTAGTTGAATATCAGTTCTAACATTAAAATGTCGAAAATTTAATACTTAACGAGATATTGGTTAAACGTATGTTTATATTCCTCACATAACGTAAAATCTAGAAGCAGTCATAGGCAAAATTTGTACTGTCTCGTCGTACATAATCTTTTGACAAAACCAACTGTTTTTAAGAAATTTGAAGCTCAACGCTAATTTTACTCAATACAATTTTGTCTACTTTCAATATTTTTCTACAAACTTGAGCAAAACTTTAACAAAATTTTATTTAACATTGAATATCCAATTAAATATTCGTTTTCGACATTTGGGCATTAAACTTTTACACTTGATATTTGACGAGACGTGTGACTTCAAAATATTGTCCTTGAAATCTGAAGCAACCTGTATTAGCAGCCCTCTCTACAAACACATATCTGTTTTTTTTCCTTTGGCACGATTACACGTAATACCGTATTTTTTTATTCCGTATAGGGAAGCAAGGGAAGGAAGGATTGGAAGGACCAAAATGGATTCGCAATTTAATTTAATCGGAAGGGACGACGACAGGGTCGAAACGCATTGGATGAGCTGGAGTCAGAAACGAAGATCGCAGATAAAAGAGCGAGTGAGCAAGACGAAGGGGACAGGGGGACAACCAGGGGTGCACAGTGATTTGGAAGAGGGAAATACGTGGCGCAAGGGGAGAAGGGGTTAGAGGTTGGAAGAGAGATTGAGATTGGGGGGAAATGCGCCAGGGTCTTGCCGTACGGATCGCAGTTCGTTCTGCGGTCATCAATTTTGATACGTACGTGGCGTGCGGCCGCTCGCGAAGATAAATCCTGCTCTGCCGTTAGCCGCGCGAGACATTTATATTCGTACAGATGCGTCCAATTACTCGTGGTCACTGTTGTCCGGCATCGTCCCTTGTGCCGGCAATTACAGTACATGTAAGTACGGCTGATTTGACGGATGAGCCCAAAGGTACCCACCATATAAATGGACCCGTTTCTGTACGGCCTTATCTGTACTTAATGTAACTTTATTATTCTACACAGGATTCTGATTATAATGCAACGAATACATAATCTAGTAAACATTATTAGATTATCTTTCAAATGAATATTATTTTATACATTTCGTAGTAAAAGTTTGATTGTATTGTAATGATTTACTTTAACGGCTTCATCAAAGTAAGAAAAATATTTTGCAGATAAAGTTAATCTTTACCGATGTATTTATTATAGATTAAGAAATAGGAAATTAAGACCAGGGGCATATTCTAGGTACAGAATGGGACACAGTAGAGTCGTTAAATAATTTGTTCGAACCTTAATAAATGACTGATTTTAAAATTTGTGTATTTCAAAATATTTCTTTCGAGAACACAATTTACGCGTTTATTAAATTTGCAAATAATAATTCAATGCTTAAATAGTGTTCTCTAAATATTCCGGAATGTGCGTCTGGTGATAATTTTGATATATATATAGTAAGCAATTCTATAAGACATAAAATCAATTTGCATGTTATGGCCGGTAATGTAGGGATCTTTATTGGAGATGCCAAGATTTATGTCTTCTGTACGTCAAATTAGTATATAATATAAAACAAAGTTACACATAAACTTGAAATAATTCTAAAAAGTAGAAAATTTAAAAAATACGCAGAAAAATGGTGTAAATTCATTTCTGTAATAAATTGTTTCTTTTCACACGTGCTCCAGACATCCTAGCTCAATCTAGAAAGTTACTTCAGAATGTTTTCTTATTATACGACTGATATACAATGTAGAAAAACTATTTTACGAAACAATTTGTATAGAAAATAAATTTCAAACCTTTTTTCATGAATAAAATCGAATTATTTATAACGCTTCAACTTAAATTATTCAGCCTGTTTCTATTGGAATAAGAATTTTTGATGTATTTATTGATGTGTTAATTTACTAATTTCAAAAAAATATATTATGTATTACTTGATCAAATTTCACTCCAATTATAAAATGAAGTCGAAGCTTAATATAAAAGCAGGTTGTGTCCTCATTATATCTTCGAATACGTTTAAATTTGGGTCACTGCACTTTTCTGTCAGTTCATTTTGCTTCGTTTAAGTTTTGGAAGTTATCCTAAACGAAATAAGCACATTAAGTAATATTTGGTCCATACAACTATCAATCATATCGTTGCCTTCGGTTTTCTGTTGACCTAGTTGCTCATTTTAATAAAGCCTGGATTGTAATTTAGTAAATATTTCGAGATATTCGTTCATACAGTTGTACATGACATGTAACTGTATCTGAAATTACACATTCAAGTATGTGCTGCAGTTGTATATAGTTGAGCCTCCCAAACCAATTAAACAAAACTTGGTCCACGTAACGATCAATCGATATATGCACCCTTCAATATTCTTTGTTGACCCATTTGTCAATTTTACTGATAATGCGAAAATTAAAATTTATTGCTGGTGAAATTATGTTTTTGGTTTATATATTCTAAGTTTCATTATATATATGTTCTTATTGTTTATATAATAACTAATTTGTATTTTAGTATGCCTCAAAATAATTGCGTTAATCAAACGCAATTGTTTTCCACCAGAATTATAATACAGTTAAGATCACTACTTTCCCTTTCAACGTATAACGCATGTGTTCGTGGGTTGCTCAAAATAGAGTCAAATGCACTTCATGCGAACTTGTCATGCGGTACATTGGTTTGGGTTGGCAGGTGGCCTGGCGAAACATTACAAATTGCCTTCCCTTTTCCGCGACGCAGCTTTTGTCGTTGACACTCGAAAATCGAACGACGACGACGAAACAAGCTCCGTCGAAGTGCTTGCGAGAAAATTCATGACATGCGTAAATCACACGTCGAAACACGTCTATCCATTAGAATTACTGACACGTGTTATTCGGGGCGTGAATATCTGTTCACGCGCCAATCGTGATGATTCGAAAGACCGCTTTTGGCATGGCGTAGCGACGCAAGCGCATCCGCTAATAGTGATTTGCGTACCGCAAATCTAATTGGTCAAACATATCAGATATTTAGTTAAATAGTTACTAAGTTAAATAGTGATCAAAGTTAAAATTTCTTTTTGTTCCACAAATTAACTATCCTATATTATCAAAAAATTAAGTAACTCAGTTATTGTCCTTAAACTTCAATTTTTAATATTGTTTTTTAAAAATATTGAACTCAAATAGACAATCTTTAAAACTAAACAATTTATATTCAGGTATTATTTTATTAAATTAATTTCGTTATAACTTGTTCCATAAAAAAAGCTTGTCAACGAGTGGAATCGAACTCGAGTCAGTGATGATTATCCCATGCGAACTTAGTCACTGAGCTATTGACTGTCTGATAATAATTACATTATTTCTCTTCTGTTACGCTTATTAATGTTCGGAACATATTCAAATCGATTGTGTATATATATTGTGATTTTAAAATATTATCAATTCATAGAATTATCAAACTTCGTAAAAACATTAATTGTTTAATTTAATTAAAATTATCAATTGATCAAAAAGCAAATATTACAAAAATAAATAAAGTTTGTATCGTAGTTACATACTATAGAATTTTTAGATAGAGCGATAGGGGGCTCTTTATTTACATTTTTGCGTAGCGCAGTTGTATAAGTGGATCCCTAATTTTGTCAGTTTGCGGAATTTGGGACACCACGTATGTGTTGCTGCATTGCATGAGCACGTGAGAAATCGATGACCGAGAGAAGCACGCGACCTTATACCGGAAATGCAAGCGCCGCAAGTTTTACACGCATCCGTGACATGTGTGTCACTGGCGTGCACGTCACCACACGTGCTTTCTCCTAACCACGCACGTCTCAATGCAAGCGCTCATACAGCGAGCCTCTAATTAAGGTTATCGATTTTCAACGAACCCTCTCATCGTTCCTCGCGCCGTTTTACCGCGAGTACTTTAAATGCACATTCGAGTCTTGACTTTTGTAGACAAAACATTGCCAGATATCTAGCTATATTTTTAGTTTTCATCAATTTTTAAAATCATTTTATATTATGAAATTTAAAATATATGTAAATCCTTTTAACAACATATTCTTCACTAGAAAGCAACACAAATTTCCCTTTAAGAAATTTTAATGCGATGAGTAATTCTCAAATTACAAGCGATTAAAGTTTATCAATTAGTGCGCGCGCAGGGACAGTCGCACTTACTGCGCTCAACAGCGGGTCCCGGGAGTTGAGTGCGTCAAAAACCCGGAGTGCGTGGTTCGCGCGTCGTAATTTGTACAACTTTAGTCGCTAGTCATTCGAAAACTGTTCATCGGATTCATTTTTCGAAACGAAATTTTTTCTTGCTTTTTTCATGTAGAACATGTTATCAAAATAATTTCTGTCGAATTTAAAATACTTTTCGTATTAATTAACAATTTCTGTTACGTTGAAGTTGTTTAGTTTGCTCAAATTACATTTCGCAATTGATTGCAAATTATAAATATATTATATAAACAGGTCTAATAAAAATCTGACGACAGCTGCTTGGCATGTTATAATTAAGTAATTAAATTATCGATAAATTAGTTAACAATATGTTCACAGCGAAAAGTACAATTTTGTAATAAACTTAAAAAGGCTTTCATTTTTGTGTCGAGTATTTTTTATAGAATTATTATTACTGAATTATTTTTTATCGAATGCGTATTTCCACTCTTTCAAAATCAACATTTG
>JABFOW010000614.1:0-11096 GCA_022817725.1 Archaeoteleia sp. ZL-2020 | reverse complement strand
TCGGTCTGGGGCCTGATTGTTGAATCGATCGCACCAAGAGCGAGAGATTTTCTCTCGCACTTGAGAACCGGCAACGTTGTAAAACAAGCGTATCCAAGTATACCGGCTCTACTTTGACATATGTGATGTACAACGTTGCCGGTGATCAAGTGCGGGAGAAAATCTCTCGCACACGGTGCGATCGATTCAAGAATCAGGCCCGTGTGCTATCAGATCGTGCAATATGGTATGTTTCTGTCTCTCACTATCTACCTTAGAAGAAAAAGGAAAAAAATAGATACCCATCCTCCGAGTAACATCCCAGCCTGACAGGGCTTCCAACGTTCCACGAGTCAATCAAAAATAGAGAATTATCCTACTCTTTGTTGAAAATTCGACATGAGGTTAAAAGACGAGGAAAACAATCTTGTATAAATTGTACCTATTTTACTATAAAACTTATAAATTCTAAAAAGATACAAATTGCAATGTTTCTAAAACCTTTCAAAGTAAAATCAAACAACCAATTAAAAGGAACGGAAAGGTTAATATATTATGCTTTATAATGTGAAGATAATAGTATAATATCTATTTATTACCTTTGATAGAGGTTATAATATAATTTATTAGTTTGAAATTAATTTATTTTTGGTAATATTATATGTTGTAAATAGATCAATTAGAATATATTTGCTTGATAAAATATGCAAACAATTATTTCCATTTTGATGAATATCATTATATGGTATTAAATTCAAAATGTTAACCTAGGATTTAAGTTCTGTTTATATTAAAAGGTCAAACAAAACATTTGACTGTCACATTAAGCTATATGGTAAACTTTAAATATATCTTTTAGAAGTGCATAGATTTATTTTTAGTACAATTTATCTCAAAAATGTTATTTCTCTTGCAAAACAATTTTTAGCATTATTAAGAGTAAAACTGAATAATCTCATGCAGTGTTAATATCAGCAAATATATATTTGGATCAAAATATTAATCTTGCATGAAGCTTTATACACATCTGAAATCACCAATTTTGTCCACATTTATAAGATTTAAAGTTGCATAAATTGACACGAATGTACAATAAAAATTTAATTTAGCATTTCATGTATCATTTATATTATAATTTCATTTTGGTAATTTTAATGAATATTTAATTATTATTCTAATAAATGCAAATCACTGTTTAATTAAGTTTTCTCCTAATATGTATTGTCTATTTTATAGAAAAAAGCTTTGTGAGGAAGTGTTACAAGCATTTCCATCATTAAAAGATGACGATGTTCAGAACCTTTTACGTAAAAAGGACATAATAAGTGTGATGAAAATTGTAACTCATACTGGACAAGTAGGAAGAGTGTACTGTACTGCAAAAATACCTGTGTTATTCCAATTTGACATTCCTGTTCAAAGGTTGTATCCAACAGTATATACTCTATGGCAGTATCCAGAGTTATTAACCAGTTTTACAATGCACTCTTCTATTATACCTAATTTATTACGAGGTGCAGATTTGATGTTACCAGGAGTAATTTTAAAGGGTCCTCCATCACTTAAATCATTTGGGAAACTTATTAAAGGAACTGTAGTTTCAGTGAATACTAGTGATAATAAGGTATAAACTCACAATTGAAAATATTAAGCATGTAAATTTCACATAATATGTATCTATATAAAATCGATGTTGAAATTGCTGTAATTTAGAAATTATTGTTATACTTTTTCTTAACAATTATATTTAGGCTCCTATTGCTGTTGGTTTTACTGCGCTTTCTATCGAAGATATGTACATGTCAGGGGGATATGGTAAATGTGTCGAAATTGTCCACATTATCGGAGATACTCTTTGTCAATTAGAGAATTCGTTAACGAGGCCAAAGTTAGATCCTCCAATGAAAGATGAATTAGATTCACCTGTTGCTAATGAGTCAATTGAAAAAGAATCAGTCGATATTGTAGAAAGTGTATCAGAGAGTATAGAAAATTTAGAAGTTAGCGAAAATGTAAATAGTGAATACAGAACAGATGAAGAGGTACATATTTTATAAAAAATTTTGTTTCTTTGTTTTTATATTAAACAGAATATTGATTTCAATTGTCATGTCTTTTGGCTTGTAGGAAGAAGAAGTGGACATAAACGACGCAGAACCAAAAACACCAGAGACAAATCCTGCTCAGGATATGGATAAATTATTAGAATATTGTTTTTTGAAAGCGTGTAAGATGAGCATAAAAGTGATTGATTTACCTATGCTGACTTCAAATTTTTTTAAGAATCACGTTTTAGCTGCATGTCCGCCTGGTCAGAGTCTGGATGTAAAAACTTCTACTTATAAAAAATTGTCTGTATTTTTATCAAGTATGAAAGATAAAGGTATTATTCATACGTCGATTATCAAAGGTGTCGAGAGTATATTATCTATTAAGGTACGCATTTCTGAATAGGGTAAACTATTCAGATATTGGCTACTTAAGCCTAATAATTGGTCACAATTATGTTTGTTATAATAAAGATACCAGTGGATTAATATTAATTTTATGAGCATAATAAATTTACTTTGACAAAAAGAATTAAATACAAATTTCTACATATTTCGATCAAATTACTAATAACTGCATTGTTTAATCTAATGTATTTCTTCACATGTTACAAAAACACATTTTTGTATGAGAATACAATATAACAGAACATTGTCATTTTTTATAGACTGATCATCCATTGATAAAAGCACTTGTCATAATGGAGAACGATGCTGCCAATCCAGTGGACGTTGGGAATGCTCCTTTCATTACTGAATGCTACAGAGTAACAACTAACGTCTTGCCAATTCTTTCCAAATCTGGATATGAGTATGTTATTACCGAATATTTAAATGATGAAGGGATCTATGAAATTTAGTTGATATATTTCTATATCAATATTTAGAATCACATCTAAATTACTGGTTGGTATACAGTTGAACTTATTAAATAATTTTAAAATACAGGAAAGGGGACGTGATGAGAAGACCAGATATCATGAAGTGTTTTACGGATTACGTCAAGAAAGAAAATCTACAGAATGGAAAGTAAGTATTGCTTTTTATCGTTTTGTATAGAGATTCAAAAGTCTCTTGTCATGCTTAACAAATGGCTACTACTTTGATAATATTTGATTCCATATTACGCTTGCATTATTGTGTTATGTTATACAAACTTGAGTTTATTTTAACAAATCCTATATCATTTAAAAAATATTTCAAGTACACTATGTAATAAAGAAACTGTTATGGAACTTTTTCTGCACTATTTGCAACGTTTGTATTTGTCAAACAACGTACATGTTAATTTTAAAAATATACATGTACAGTAGGACTTCGATGTTGTGTCCTTTTTTTGTCACTTCTTTGAAAGAGTGACAAAGACGTTCGGCGGCTATATCAAGGCCCTACTGTAGGGACAAAGAGAGTGGAATCGATGCCCATTTTTCAAGATGCTGATTTTCAAAATTCCAATTTTTACTTGGCATGTTTAAAGGATATATTTTCTACTATATTTAGCGTAAATTAGTGTAACTTTAATATTACAAATTAGTGTAAATTTAATATTTATGTATTAACTTTAAGGAACAGTTATGAGTTTGAGGGGGACAAATTTGAAGTAGAAGGACAAACGAATGAAATATTATGAATTATTGATAACATCAAGCACTTTTGTATAACAATTTATATAAATAATTTTTTAGTATAATCATGTTTGGAAGGTGATTGAAAACATATGAATTTCATACAGATTTTGTAGTATGTTTTATAGTTTATTTTATTTTGAAGCAGACTGGGTTCCTTAAGGTTTAATTGTTTTGCTTTTTGGAATTACTTATTATTGCTATGGTTGTTAATGTAGGTATATCCCTGTCAGTACCCGACATGCTCTTAATATCCGAATCAACAGATTATTAAAACAAATTATAAATGTTCTTATCTAATCTCATATATAAAATAATCATGCAAGCCGTTTAAATTTCGTGAATGGGTTGTGAAAAATGTCTTTATCTTTTTAACGTTCAGTTACATAAAATTGAAATTATAAAGTCATGATTGTTTTAGAATGTTTAAATTGGACCCTCAGCTAGCTGGAATTTTACAAACACCCGAAAGTGTACTAACCATGAAAATGGAAGACGGTATTAATAAGTTCACCGGAAAAATGACGCTGATGCGAGAAATATCAATAGGAGATTCGAAAATTTTACACTGTGGCAAAATAGAGCCAATCGATATCACAGTTGTTTCAAGACGTTACAACAAGAAGGTAAAATCCTTCGTGTGTTTTTCCACATTATCAATATACAAGCCGTATATAATAAGAATTATATAAATATGTATTTCTTTAGGTTACTCTTATAAATAATTTAGAAATATTCGGTATAAAACTCGACGAGTTCAGTAAGGAATGTCAAGGTATTGGAGCAAGCGCAACAGTAACAGACGTTCCTGGGAAAAAATCGTCCAGCGTCTTGGTGCAAGGAAATCAAGTTCTATACGTCTACAAATTATTAACAGGCAAGATTTTATCTCCATATTAGTTGTTATGTTTTTCACACAATGTATCTATGCCTAAACCCAAAATTTGAATTTTCAGAGAAATATCGAATTAACAAAACCTATATTCGAGGATTGGAATTCGCTCCGAAGAAACGGAAATAAAACCTGTCCTGCATCACGATCGTTTTTTCCCCTCCCCGAAGATATTTATACAATTTTTATGCATAAGCGTTTTATGTAATACAATATCGATCTTTTTATGTAAATAAAGTTGAACTCAAACGTAAATGAACTTGTGCATATTTATTTAAATACCTTTTGTTTTTTAATTGCATTGTTGCTTTTATACAGACTTAGTGTAAATTTCAAAGTCGTAAAAAACATTTTATGTTGAATTTTTAATTCAAAGTACATTGGCAAATATATTGCATATGCGAGCCTTTGATAATGGGGCTTTTTAGGACAGTTTTGGGTGCATGCAAGATTTTGTAGCGTAGGTTTATTCAGCGACGATGGCGTTAGTAGTGGTAGTTCCCCTGGGATTCCGGGGAAAAGGTACGAATCTCGTCGGGAGGGAGGTTGACCATTTGCGCAACAACTTTACGCAGATGGATTTTGTCTGTGTAGGTTAGTTCAACGACCACCGCCCTATTCTCAACCAACCCCTACGTTCGTACTACTACGATTTTACTTCTGTCTATAGTGATTTCTGATTCTGCGATAGGAAGGGGGTGCTTTGCAAATTACAGGACGAGATCATGCTATAACATATGGACTTTTAATCTTGAAAGCTCATGATACCGAATGTCTAATGCATTAAAACGCTTATTGTCTATATTACTTTTTTATATTTACATACAAGATACAAGATGTTGATAAAGAGGATGGGATGTTGTTCTATGAAAATTTTAGTTTCTTAATATTCAAGACAAAAATGAAATGCTTGTTTAAAACGTTGTCTTAGTGTTTAATGTATGGGGACCCTGGTGGAAATATTTCTTTGTCGTTTTTCTGTGGGGTCTCTGTCGTTTCTCAAGCTTATTGAACAACGACAGAGTTACAATATTTATTCTTTTATCAATAAACATTAATTTTAACACAATAATATAATTGGTTTTACAAGTTTATATATTTTAAACTTTGAACTAAGTGGTAGCGTAGACAAATTGTTGCATTGAGAATACTATAGTGACAGAGTTACGACAGAGAAATTACATAGAATATTTTTTCCATCAGGGGAGTACAAATATTGGAACTGCATTAAATCAATGGTGAAACGATATTGCTCACGAATTTCACATTATTCATGATCACTGATTTTTCGATACGAGAATCTATTTAATTTAATAACAGTTTAGTTAGGCATCTCAAGATCATAATTTATATATGTATCAAAGAGTATCAATAGGGCGGATTAAAAATAATTTTAGAATTCTATTCAGTCTGATATTAAAATTAAGTTTCCTATTTATTAAATATATAAATCAGGAAATTTGTTATATAGATATTCTTCTAGTGTTAATGAATATTCGGTATAAACTGTGGTACAAATATTTGCCTGAAAAAACTATGTAAATTATTTTTAAAAAAGGTGAAAATTATTAGTATTTATACCAGGTAACCTGTGTCATAAAATCTAATATACCTTTGATCGAGACCCTATTGCGTGTCTTCATAAAGATCGTCTATAAAACTAACTGTATCCATCGCATTAACGATATCACATACATTATTTTCTGTAGTAACAATCGCAATTTCTTACAACAATATTGCTAATTACTATTTTATGGTTGACTGTTGATTGACTGTTTTATGGTTGAATTTAGATTATTCAGAAGGTTATAATTATATACATATATATATATATATATATATATTGCACTTAATGAAATTCAAGGTGGGGATGCTCGTTTATATTTGTACCATATTCAGATAATCAAAGTGTTACAAAATTGCATAATATTAAAAAAATTTAAATAGAATTTGCACAAATCCTAACTAATAGCAAGTGTGCTAATTGATATGCATCTTTAAGTACAAATATGCTAATATTATGCAAAAGCATGTTCCTGGTGATGTAAAGGTGAAAGATGATTTTATCGAACGTCAGCAGAACTATATTCTTTGTTACACAATCTAATAATTTACACCATGTACAGTTAAGCAGGGTAGATTTTGTCTCTTTTTATTATTTTTTTAAGTTTTTTATTATCTTATTTAAAATCTTAAAATGTGGATATTAGTATCATATTTTTCAAACAAAAATTAATTCTTTAAATCTCAACAACTTCTATTATCAACGTCTGTTCTATAAAGGGTACTCTATATGATAGACTTTTGACTTTAGATGAATACATCGATTGAGTATTAATTAATGTACTGCAATGGAATGAATTCCCTTAATGGTGTCAATAATAAAGTTCACCCTAATATAAATTTCATGCCCTTTTTAGGGAACGTGTTATAGAGTTTTTCATCAAAATGTCGAAAGTGTTTCGTAATAGGTTTCAGAAATATTTTCGCAATTATGATATTCATTTGGTGACAGGCCATACACTAATTTATTTAGCCTTTTCTGTAATACAAAATCGAATAAACACTATTAAATTGTATATAATGTTTTGATTGATGAATATCGTCTATTCAGATCATTTTATTATACATGTTATAAAGCACTTCATATATCAATAGGATTCTATCGATTTTTTGTACCAGAACTATATGCATTCATATTAATATGCTGTTCGCTACACAATGATACAAATATTCATAGAATTTTAGAATAAGTGTCTACTTTTATAATCACATTTAATACATATTGTTTAGCAAATTAAAATTTCTTGAGGAAGCAGACAATGTTCAATGATAACCAAAATTTGTGTATTGTACAAATAGACAATTCTTTTAAATATGAAAATAAAAACGTGTTATTAATTTAAGTTTACAGAATAAAAGTTATAATTTTCTAATTACAAATTAATTTTTAAATATTATTACTAGTTTTCTATCGTAATCGTCAATTCATAAATAATAGTAAATTAAATAAGAGCATATTACGCCATACTCGCGAAGTTAAGCTTCCACTAATGTATGAAATGACCTTTATTAAATCGTATTACAGTTAGCAATAGCAGTATCCTTCATTACTTTTTCATTAGTTATCATCAGTTCCTTCCTGTGCGGGAAAAATCGGCCATAAAATATAGAAAGCAAGTACCAAAAGCATGATAAAATGAACAAAGAAACGAATATGAAAAATTCACCACTGATGCAATCAGCCATTCACGCTATTTTAAAAATGAAGAAATACGATTGAAGATACAATTACAGTCAGTCCTCCGATAAGGAGTCCTCTCAGTTTTTATATGGAGATACAATTGTGATAGACATTATAATAATCCAATCAAAAACACTTTTCAAAGTTATGTCACAGTGATGTGATACAATTAGTGCATGAACAATAAGACGTTAATGAATATTTAAGGGCACGTCGGAGTCTGTTTTATCGACCGAGTTTTTTGTAACGAATTTTTCTTAATAGAACACGTATATGAAGGAGCTACGCTGGTTCTGCGAACATTCAGGAATGCTGTAGAATAATTAGTAGACGATTTAGTAGCTTAGAATTTAAGTAAAGAGAAAAGTAGTATTCCAGGTGTCCCGATTGCGGCATCTCCATACCTCGCATACTATTTTTCTCTTTACTTAAATTCCCAGCTACTAAACCGTCTTCTAATTGTTCTGTAGCATTCCTTCATGTCCAAAGAACCAGCGTAGCTTCTGCATATCCGTGTTATAAGTTCAGCCACGTTTCTATTAAGCAAAATTCGTTGCTGGGAACGCGATCGGTAAAACAGGACTCCGACATGCTCTGAAGGAAATCTCTGTGGCTATGCGATGATCTCATTGTTTAAATCACAAAACAGTAAATATATCGTAATTTTATGGGCATCGTAACCGGCGGTAACTTTGACCGAATCTTAAAATAATGTTTTATTAGTATTATAAACTAACTAAGACTGTGAATATAAATCTCATTAATATCAATAGTTTATTTCATCATTGTAGAATATTCCTATGTAGTTTGAATGGAAATGTTGTTAAATTTATTCAAGAATATAGCCAACCTAAAAAGTTGTAACCAAACGATAAACAAGTAAAAACTGGTTTTTAATGTAACTATAATTGTCTCTGAAAATACTAGTTTTGGTACCGATTGTCATTAGACATTTTTTCGTAGAATGTTGGAAAAAATAGTCTTTTAAAAAGATTTACATAATGTTTGGGACACCCTGTATGTTAATTTGTAATCCAAAATTATAGTGCGGCATTAGATTTTTTGCTCTGATGGTGGTACTAGGACCAGAAAGGACAATGAGCCTCTTCAATGCTCCAACTGAGGGCCGATGATAAATAAGTACGAGGCTTGCCAATATTTGACGACCTTCGGGCCGCGCTGGACCCTGATCACTAGGGGTGACTCGCGTCTGTTCCGAGATGGTGCGAGAGCTGAGGAGGGTTGATGGGGGTAGACGAAGCGACACTGCGAGCTGAGCCCAGCAAAGCACTTGCGCAGCTAGTTCCCTCGAGTCACAGGGTTAGGCGTGATCGGTCGCTTGTCTGCTCCCTTCTTTCGCTATAAGTTTCATTTCCTTTCTTCATTTTTTCATTTCATTTCCGTTTATGCGATTAAGTGACGAGTTCGTTGATTGATCGGCAAATTTTTACGGATAAACAATTGGTTCTAGAAATACATTCGTTACCCTATAAACATGCGTATTGTACATTGACATATGCATTTCATGCATATACATATATATATCAGTTGATTTGAATTTTCGCGAAAATCGGTTATACCTTGAATATAGCTCGTATACGTAAACTACCGGAGTTGAGACTTCCGCGCCCGGTTGGCTCCATCTTTGGAACGAGACCAGACAAGTAGTATAAACAGGTGTGTGAGCACAATGTCTTTAGTTCTTCATAATTAAGTTTTTATTTAATCAATGTATTTGTATTAATGTCTTTTAATTTTGTACTTGTAATTACTGAAATTTTTTCAGAAAATCTCTCAATATTGAAATATTTCCGAGTTTTATAAAATCTAAATGATAAATCTTTTTGTTTAGAGAAGTACTTTAACAGCCTGGCCCTTATTTTTTGTCGCGATTACCAGAAAGTATCGTAGTTTTCAACAAAGTATTTTTTTCGCGTGTAAAATATTGAATAATTTTGAAAATAATTGGAAAATCCAATAACTTTGAAACGTAATTTTCAGAAGTTTTTCAGAGAAATATTTCCATCTAAGTGTTGCAAGGTTCTACCGCTATGACACAGGGGTATTCTGGTTGTATGCTCAGAAAAAAAAATTACTATGCATGATTGAAAAATTACTGTTTCTATGCTACTTTTTCGTATGTAATATAAGAAAAATTAATAGAAATAGTAATTTTATTAATTGTTTAAGACTAGGGTCACATTAGTAGATTTTATAGTAACTTTTACAATATTTTATTATCATTGCATGGACTTAAGTTTACTTACTGTTTAATATATAGTTTATTGTCGTAATACTGAATTATTAGTTTATATTGTATTTTATAAAATATGTATTATATTATTATCTCAGTGAGTCAAGGTAACTAAGAAAAAATTTATGAAAAAAATGTCTGTCAGAGATATTCATTTTTATATGGTGTTATTTATATTTGATACATTTATTAAGATTGAGTATTTAATGCAATTTATAATTTGTAAAGATATAATTTTAATATTCTTCGTTGATGATCTATAAAAGAGATCTTTGCCAAAAGAAAACAACTCTGATGTACAAATCGAACGAATTCAATGACTCCTATTAAGTCTTGTAAATTGATTTCGTTGACGAATAAAATCCAATCAATATTATCGAAGTAAATAAGATAAAAATCAATATAATCACGAAGGGCATATGAAGTGTAATTCTTTTTATAGAACAGACTTCAACAAACTGTGAAGTATTCCAATATCAATAGCGTATTAGAGTTTTCGTATAATTTTCAGAATATTTTTTAACCTTTTTCAGAGAAAGAGTTCCATTGGGGTAAATTAATGATATTCTTTTAATAATGTTTGATATACCTGGTTATATTATTTTCTTGTACGTATAGATAAAAATGACCATATCTCCTGTCATATTTATGTCTAATGATATAAATATAAGACAAATTTTATCCATCTTGTTTTAAAATTACAATAGTGATAACTATTGGAAAAAAATTGTAAGTTGTGTAACTACAAAATCATCACGAATCGTACGATGTAGGGCCAAGATGTTGGGAAGTGAAGCACCACATTTCATGATAAATGACAACGAAAATAAATGTTGGTTGAATCACCGAAGACCATGAAATTAATTTGAGTAATCGAGTATGTCCTGACTTATGTTACTTAAAAAAATCATCAACTTTTCGTAATATTTCTCATCGTGTATACGTTACTATATTTATAGTTAAATATATTAAATACAAAGATATTGTAAATACAGAATAATACCATTTAAACTGTTAAACGCGAAGTACATCTTCAAATCGTAATATAAACGAA
>JABFOW010000613.1:0-11097 GCA_022817725.1 Archaeoteleia sp. ZL-2020 | reverse complement strand
GCTGCCATATGGAATCATTGGCCTGGAGAGAAGATTGATATTGCCTCTTTTTGATTGGTTTTAATTGTAATAAGAATATAATATGTGCTTTATTATCCAACAAAATAATCAAAAAAATAATTTTGTTTCAGATAACTACATTATTTCGTGTCGTTTTTGTTCGTAACCAAACTGTTTCGTTGTTTAAACTAAAATTCGGTTTTCTTGACAAAATTACTTAGTTGCTCATATCTGAACCCAATGTTTGGTTCATTCACATGAACAGTTTTCTCTGTGTATCGATATACATTTGGTTGCAACAATTACGCCAGTTGCGCCATATTTCCATCATGTAAAGGTAACATCTTTTCAAAATGAAGTCGAATAATGATGACGATGTTTTATTAGAGCGAAAGAGTCATGTATCTTGAAGTAAAATGACAGAAGCTGCAAGTTCATTTTCTGTTCTTTTTTTGAAAAATAATTTCGGTGCAACACGTTTTCATTTGACTTGGTGATGTAAAGGAAATGGTTTTCGACCCGTAACGTATCATTCTTGCAAGAGGTAGAAAACGCCGAGAGCCCAGTGAAAAATCTTTATTCCGACGGTGAAAGCCGCGCGAGTTTTCAATTTCCCGAAGCGTAATTCTCCGAGAGGCAGAAAGGACGCAGTACGAGTCGCCTTGGGATCGAATGGCGCCCTACGCGAGCGACCTAAATCCACAAATCCTCGACGCCTATACAAGCCTGTGTGTGTGTGTGTGTGTGTGTGTGCAAAGCGAGTAACAAGGAGCCAGGTGTGTGCCTCGTCGGCACGCGTACTACGCGTCACACTAATTAAATATGCCACCTGACTCACTTAACCCATTATCGTGGCTACTTGCCGTTATCTTCGATCTGCTCGCGGCGTGGTCAAACTTGGCTATTGCATTAGCCACATTTCGGAAATGCTTTTAGCATGTTCGATAGGGTAGTTGCAAACTCAATTTTATTCCGAAATATTATTTATAATAATCGCATTAAATAACATTTCCACTGTTTGAATTAAACTTTATATACTTTACGCAAATATTAAAGAAGAACTTTAATGTTTCGTTAAGAATGTAATAATTAAAACTTACATAGTTCCACTAAAATTCATTAAACGAATTGAAAAAACTTATGTTTAACAGATTTCCAATTTTGAAATATACTCTTCGAAAATCTTTTTTAACGAAGTTAAAGGTTGTAGATTTTTGAATGTTTATCAGGCCGAGAGTGATAATTCATAAATTTATAATGTCAAGAACTATATATTCATTTAATATTTATATTACAGTCATTAGTAGTTTCCATAAAATGGTATAATAAATTGCCCTAACAACAAAAGTATAGATTTGTTTATGCTTTATTATTAACCGATAAAATATATATGTATAGTACTGATTTGGTACATAGTTTATATTTTATTTTTGTTGCTACGAAATAAAATTTCGAAGGAATTCCAACCAATGAACAGATATTGAATATATGTTACGGATTTAATATTATATAAATACTAAATTCAGAATTTCAGAATTTATTATCATTGAAATACCAATTGTGTCGTAGTCAAACACTATATATTTAAGTTTTGATATGTAAACAATGTCATCTTTAATTCTGACATTATTTATATATTTAGTATAAGTTTAAACAATATTATATCAAAAGATATTTTATCATTGTTAAAATTGTAAATGTACAATATTTGTACAAATTAAGCATTATTAAAATCTCTTTTGTTAACTAGTATGTACAGTCAATAAAGTAGTATTTAAATATTATCTAGAAAATAAGATTATGTACAGAGTATTTGTTTTGCAAACTAGCATTTTCACGGATACAAAGTTGCTGGAAGCAACAGTCCAATTAAAATAAGCTTGGTATATAGGTCGTAAATACTGCATTGCGATGTTATAATTTCAATGTTATCGTTACGTTATTGTGCACGTTGCTTATTGTTGCAATAGAATCGATCAGTCGACATTGCTTCCTGTATCTGTAAGTCTGTAATTAATTCATTGCGCCGTATCTTACGCTCTTCAAAATTGTGTGCAGGAAGATATTAAATAATCGTTGAAATTTACATTTCGCGTAGCAATATGTGTTGAAACGAATAAATTTAATTTGATTACGTTCTATTTCAATCGATGCCATTAAATTAATATGTCTTTGTTTTATGCATATACAATTATTGGAATGAATAATAAATAATATTTATTGATTAGAAATATTTCAGGAAATATTATATTAGATAAACGAAAATCTATATAATTGTTGAAAAGTTTTACCTCTATTTACGAAAGTTCAAAAATAAAAATATATATATCTAAATTTGTCAGTTTCGAACATTAATTTGAAGTAAATATTATAATTCATATTACTGTACAATATTTTACACATGTTTTAGATACAAGTCTCTTGTATCTTTCATATGTCGCTTAAATGTCAGCGACTTAACGACTTTATTAACACAGTTAGTGACCTTTTGTCAAATGGATTGACATACAGGCCACATTCGACTTTTCACCTGTCACTTTTTATAACTAAAAGGTGTATACGTAATAGAAGCATTTATCGCATTTTAATACTTACAGATTAATTAATAAATATGGTCTCAAACAGTCTATACAATTGACAAAATATACTATATTTATATTATTAATATTTGACAGAATTTTACATTCGCGCATAGAGGAAACTGCGACATTACAAAATATATATTTCATATTATAAAACTTATATAAATTTAATACATAAAATTCGTGAAATGGAAATGGAATACCGCCTCGGTAGAAAAAGTCTTATGCACAGAGAGAAAGGATTTATTCATGACAAACACAATTTATTTGAATTTGGACCTAATAAAAATGTATTCACGTCGAATAAATATTTATTGGTGTTAAATAATAATTCCTTCGGGTTGAATAAATTATTTATTTGTCGTAAAAAAATTATTGTTCAACATAATAAATATTTATTCGGTGTGAATAAATTCTTATCAGTTCCAAATACAAATACATGTTATTTGTTATGACTAAATCTTTTCTTTCAGTATACACTCGGAAAACAATGTAATACATACATTTATTCTAAACAAAACAATTGGTTGAAACAAATATTTATTTGATTGAATACAATTTAACACAAAAATATAAAAAAGAACATTTTTAAATTAAAAAATGAATTATTATTTTCAATAACATTCGAACCAACATTCTCATTTGAATGAAATAAAAATATAGTTAAATCAAACACTTATAAATATTTGATTCAATTACATTATTTCTTTCACTTAAATGAGTATTGATTTGGCCGCCGGCATATACGGGATTTATTTGAGTGAAATCATTTTTATTTGAATCAAATGAACATTTTTTCCCCTGTAGAAGCAATAGATTTCATTTATTTTATAAAAATCCTTTTATAAAAAACAGAAAATTGGGATAGAACTCTTAGACCGAAAAATTGTATTCTAATAATTCCCATAATTTCCACTAAACTTAATACAATCTTGACATAGTAAGAAGATACCAGAAATTATGAAAAAAATTAGTACTTTTATACCATTTTGCGGTACACGACACAATCATTACTGACAGCTATGGATTTTTTAAAATTACTTTTATGTTTAATAACTGTGTTACATACCAAAAAATATATTTTGTTTTGTTACTAAACAAACCAAAAAGCTAATAAAAAGAACTTCATCTCGTATCTAACGCATTAAATTAATTTTAAATAAAAACAGAACACATTTGATTGTTTAATTAAAATTGTTCTCCTCGTGATATATACATGTTTTCATTCTACTATTACCAAACTACAAAATAAAAATTCTGTTTTGATTGATAAATGAAATTCTCTGCACTCATTTATTTCATCGTTTCCACTTGAAAATATACAGTTTTTGTAATTAAAAACAAAATGTTCCCTTTTTCTCTCCATCGTTTTTAATACATTTCAATATAAAAGTTGCTTTAAAAAAATACTGCATTTGAGGATTTTAATAAACATGCGTACGGTTGAAAAATAGTAGTTACTCAAATAAACCCCGATTTTTTATAAGACGAATATTTTAAATCACAGCGAATATATATATACTAAATTCCAGGTATCATTAACAAATATCAGGCAGATGAAACAACACGAAATCTACTTACGTTATTCAAACGTAATTTTTGCCGCGTTGCATGCATGAACTCATTTCTTACTTCGGAAATTAATCATTCTGTCATAAAGACGTGTAATAAACTTTTGTGAGGAACAATTTCCGTTTTGCGTGCGCTCCTCCGTAATTATTTTTGCGGCAATTACTGGCTGTACTTGACAGCCCAGGTACTTCAGCGCTCGCATAGAAAGGCAAGTCACGATGCTTTACCAAGAGCTATACATCTTTGCGGTGACTTCGTCAATGTGGGACAATACTTTGTCTATTATGGACGCGGCGCGCGTAAATCGTCCGACGCGGGCTCGGTACCCTCGTCAATGAAATATAACCCTCGCGATATAGCTCGACGACTGGATGGAGCGACAAAAAACTTCACTACATTATCGCCCAAGTCGAGCCACTCGTCTCATTGATTTATGTCTCGAGAACTGTCCACTGAATAAGCCGAGCGAATGGCTTCATTTTGCTCGCCGCGAAAAGCTAGGTAAAGCGGAAAGCGATGAAAGGCAGAAGTGACAACGACGTAATAAAGCAACGACAAATATCGCATTACTCGTGAAAGAGACTAAAATTGGAGTTTAAGTATACGATTGCCAGAGAATTATTACATTTTCCATTCACTTTCGTTGGAATGGTCTAATATTTGGTTTGTTGTGTACTAAAGAAGATTACATTCAAACATACAGGTTCTACTTCGTTAATATTCCACCTCGCGTGTTCACTGTACATTTGCCGTTACCTTTGTTAATTTTCGTAATCATATTTCTAAATTGACAAAATGTTTTCATTAAATAAATAATAAATTAATAAAGTTCAGTTTTCCTAAAAAATTGCAAAAATTACGTTCTCTAAAATACAGTTTCTCTATTTTTCTTTTCAATATATTCAGACGAATTCATATATTTCCTCTAGAATTTTCAATGTTTTTTCTAAAAACTCAAAATTCATAGAAATTAGTTAAGAAAGTAAAGAAAACTGTAGAGTAATTCGGAGAACATTTTAACTAGTTTTAGCCTAGTTTAACGTAAAATATAATAAAGATCATAATAAACTACTTCTCCGCGAGTGCGTTGATTAAAAATTCGTAATACGGAATGGCATTTAATCCTGAAATTAAACGTGTTTCAGAGACTATGTTCTTGCGCCGCGAGCCTTACTTTTCATCAACCGTTCAATTTAATCATTGTCCTCGTCGTGGCTTTAATTTATCGAATGATACGTTGAGGCTCATAAAGGTAGCGAACAAGCCCGTATATCAGAAGTACGCTTCGTACCTAAGATGTATAGGCCTTTTCAGGATGAGAGAGCCTCGTTACAGGTCGAGCTTAATTAAATTTGAGACGATTAATAGCTTGTGGTTCGTCCCATCCTGAGTGCCGGCCAGTAGTGCGCCATGGTAGTCAGATGGACTAATTCGAGTGGACAATTCAAATCCCAAAACTCTCATTTAGAAATCTATTATATATGCTGACGGATCCCCTGTCCTAATTTCATCAAACTGTCCATTTCACGTTATATCGTATACTCTCAAAAAATATCAATCTGACAAACATAATACACTCGAACCTCGGATTTGTGAACCTCTGATTCTCTACGATGTAGAGGAAACATTCCACTTCCACTCTTAGAGTGTCAATGTATTAACAAGTGCGAATCAAGAAACGAACCAATCAAAACCCTCCTTACATCTGATTCAGTGCCGTATTCAGACCGTAAGTTAAAACATATTAAAAGTGACATTTATACTACAACAAAAATGTTTTGATATGGCACTAGTAGGAGAAATGTGAAACCTCTTATTGTTTACCAGTCCTCCCGAAGCGGTAAAGAATCACAGGTTCGACTGTATGTAAACTACTTAATAAAGAAGAAATATTCGGTAAATACTACTTTGAAATGCTAACTGAAATATTCTTATTTTTTTAAACAGTTAATTATCATGTATTAAATTATTCAATTGTAAATATGTAATAAATCATTTACATATATGTTATATATTCTATGAATAACATTTTTGAATGTTTTATTAATACACAATACAGTCTTTACATCAACAGAATTAAACAAATTATGTATTCAGTGCATAATTAAACAAATAACATCAAACAAATTGCTGTCATATTTACAATCGAAATATTAATATGATAGTCCATATATATGATAACAATTTTAATATTAAAAACTATTCATACTATTCAGAACATAATAAAACTAGTCCATAAGTCTTTAATTTTCTGAGAAAATCTTTAAGAACTAAAAAAACGAAATTAAAAAAAACACAAAATAGTATCGAAAATTTGATAAGTAGGAATTATTGGAAAACATTCATTCGTTATATGAATATAATATCCGTAAAAGTGTTGCAGAAACTGTCGGAAAGAATCAGCAAAACGATTCATAAAAGTTTCTCCTGCCGCGACTGTATGACGAAAGCATTTTTAATTAGACCTTCGGGGTGTGCATACGTTTATAATTCATGAAAAGGATGATTCAAAAAACATTAGTGGAACTTTTTTTGTTCCGGGAACAAAGGTGAAAAAAAATTTGGACCAAATCTTTTTAATGTAATAATTTAAAATTATGGTGAAAAACCTGCATCATTTTATGTACGACAATTGTCTATGCGATGAAAATTATTATCAAATGTTCATAACGGAATAATTTATACTTACAAATATATTTAAAAAACAATAATTCAAATAAAGTTAGATAATCGATAATTATACAATTCATAAAATTATCCTTTTGAATTGTTGAATAATAATAATAATGTTTATAAATATATAAGTAATACATATAGAATCTGCAAGTAGGTACATACGTGTTGAAGCCTGCTTATTCGTTGACAAAATTTGGGTCAGGTGGTCTCAGTAAACTAGACCGCAAACAGTTAGCAATCTCTTTAATTTCGCGAATGAAATTTCGTGCTGGAAAACAACAGTCGTCTTTAAGCGTAGACGGCTCAAAGCGTTTAACAAATTGTCCCAGCTAGAAAAGAAAAAAATATGTTTTTTTTTTATTTTTCGAGCTTTGAAAAGAAAGGTTGGATCACGGGCATACATTGTACTCCGAGATACTTTACGTCTATAAAACCTTACATGTAGTAACTTCCTTCTTCATATATAAAATAATATATAATTACATCACGTATATTTGTTACTTTGTATATATTTCTATATTTATTTAAAACTATACATTTACTGTTTAGTATTAAAGATAATAATAAAATAACTATATTAATCTGATAATACAAATAAAAAAGATTCTTGCTTTTTACTAATAAGAAAATATTTAATATTTTATTTTCAATTACTAAAACCTTTTTTGATAAACATAAATCGCAAACATATTACGCGAAGACACATGCCTTAGCTTTATTAAATTTGTGCTTTCATCGTATGCTTAATTAAACGAACGATGCAAATAGATTTATCCCAATCGACTTTGAATAAAAGAGATGTAATTTGATACGGTTTATTGTATATCGATTGAATGTACTAGGAGCTACGGTGATAATGGCTCTATAAGAGGAATTGACAAACTTCGACACAGATTAGCAACGATAAAATTTATTGGTCGATATAGCAATTGCGATGACTATACAATTTGGTCGAAATTGACATTAGCTATTGCAGATGTTGAATTTAAATACATCGTTTATAATGTATTATTGATAGCTGACTTAATGTACTGCCTAATTTCAATTCGAAACTAATTATTAATATGATAAAGTGCATGCGAGTTAATCAAAATTCGATTACTCTCAAATAATTAATTGGCAAATGCAGTGAGAGCACTTCAAAACTTGTGCTTATTGTAATAGTTACTAGATAAATAATATTCGATTACATAGTCAGTATAAATACATTTTGTAAAATAATAACGTGAAGATTTTACTAATTAACTCCTTTATTCCTCAACATATTGTTGTGTTTCAACAATCAATTAAAACTAATTGCATAATGATTATTGATATATAATCATAATTAAAAAGTTGAGTGATAATAAATTAAATAAAATATCACAATGCAACAACTTGAAATTTTAACAAAATTACATTTTTGCTAAACTTTGAGTTGTCTAAATATTATTATGTTATGTAACGTATTTATGTTTCCAGAAACGTATCATTTAATTCTTTACATGTAACATAAACAGAAACTCATAATACAAATTTATTTAATTAGTTTTCTTAATTAATTTCAGCACCTGGAAGAACAACTGACGAAGTACTCCTTGGCGAAGTCGATATAGCTTTCCAAGGTAATACACTCGAAATTACCACGGAAGAACCTTTTTTGAAGAAATGTATAGTCGATGGAAAATCATTTTCACATAGTCAAACAGTAAGTAAAACATTAATATTTTTTAACTCATTTTTTGCTACAAAAGATATTCGCATATAATTTAAAAGTTACGCTTTTTATTTCTGTTGGAGCATAAAAGTACAGCGTTTAATTTTACTTTTAATTATCTTCTATGTATACAGTAATATATTTCTTTAAATATTATCTCTAAAGAATAAAACATTTAATTTAAACTTACAATTTTAATTGGCATTATTACTCGTTAAAAATGAATATATACTTTTGCAAATTTACTCTGAAAAATATAGCAATGTACTGGTAAAAGAACATAACTGTGCACAATTCTCAAAATTAAATGTTTTTTCTCAAAAACAAATTATTTCGTTAATAGCATAATTTTAATACTTTCATATGCAAATGACTCAAAAATTAATTTAACAATATTACAATATAAGAAAAATATGAATCATTATCAATGCAAATTTAAATGAATGAAACGCTTTGTTGATTCCATAAATGATTTTATTAATCATAAAACAACGAAATAATGTTGTTGAATCAACAAAAGTGATGACTGAATGAATATTGTATACATTTTTTAATGTTATGTAGCGATATACCCACACACGCATTTAAAATGTTTTGATATGTAATTAATGAAAGCGAGGTTTCCTTCCGAATTTTCTTCGCTTATTTTTAATATATTTTTGTCGAATGATTTCGGTCCAATGCGTATCGCATCGATATATACACAGCAAATCGTACGATGAGAGCCTTTCATGGCATCGTAAAGCCTGGAGTCGGAATAAGTAAATCTCGAGGCGGAACGAATCTTGTGTGTCATGCGACATCCAAATAATTGAATCCGCGGAAGGCCGAACTTTGCAAGTTACGTCCATAATTCGTGCGAGTTTATTCAAAACGAGAAGGTTAAGGCGCGCAGCTTGGTAATCCAATTCGTTCACAGCATAATATTTCCCGGAAGGCGCGGCTTCTTGCAAAACAGGAGCGTGCCAGAAACTTTCTGGCTCACCTCTGTCATGTGAATATGTATGAAAAAGGTGCGATAAACTCGCATTGCGGCAAATCACGATCGCATTCATACATACGTGCATTGAAAATTCGTTGCACTTGAATACTACAAAATACATGCGAAAAGATACGCTGTCGTATAAGCACAATCAACATTAATACAATTTTATGAAAAATCCGCACGAATTATTCCAAAACAATTTTCACAACAATTTAACATGATTCAAAACAAAAATTTTTTACACCCTCACAAGATTGACACCCTCAAAAAACAACCCCTTCAAAACCTTTAATATATTTGTGTTGATTCTATACCCTCAGATATTAAAAAGAAATGTTTTTATTCAACTTTAATCCAAATATTGTATTTGATGGCAATCTGTATTGCAAAGGTAGCAATTTTAAATAGCTAAATTACAATCTATATTGCTACCTTTGCAATACAGATTGCTATCTTGGCAACGCAGATTGTAAACATTTACAACCCACTTTTGAAACACTGTATAAATAATAAAAGTAATACAAATTGTAGTACATTATTTTTTATAATTAAGACTCACCCACTAAAAAAAGCATGTCGAATAAGTAGATAAAAAAACCATCATTAAATTATGGAAGTAGAAATACATTGTAATATTTGATGTCGCATAAAAGTATGATTTCTTACATTCGCGCAAGAAAAAAGTAGAAAAATAAAGCTCTGGCAAGCACATATACATCCGTACCACTCTCATCTTATTATTTCTTCTGCATCCAATTAGTAACATAAGAGAGTACTGACATTCTACAGAAAACACCCTTCCTTCATTCTCATACTAAGTCAAAACAGGTCAGTTGATCAAATAATCTTCCCATCTCTAGTCTCCAGGCCCGTTCATATAATGTTTTTTTTCAATTTGAATGACTTCAAAACTAATTTATAGATAATTTCCAATATAACAATGCAATAAAAAGTGATTAACAATCAATATAATAACAAAGTATTTTAAAAAAAAATACAAACAACAATTCAGAGTAAAGTTCAGTAATTATGAGCTACGGAAATATGACAATTACCATATAATATATGATCCAATAAATAAAGAATTAAAATTAATAAACAAGAGTCGACTTCGACCGTTCATCGAATTATAACTTGTCAGATTAAATATTAACAGATTTACGTGTATCGACGTTGAAGTATATGTAATGACGTCAGGCGTAATACTCGTGTCAAAGTTAATACAGTAATAGACGCGACATAGTTATAGAAATGTCACAAACGTGTATATCTTGTATACTGTAATTTTGACACCTGCGAAATTTCTAGAATAGGAAAATGATCGAAATGACAAATTGAAATAATTATTATAAATTTATCAAATACACATAACGGATAAATTGATATATATTAACTTTTATATCATAAATGATATTTATTCCGTTATTTAAATTTACACAATATCCGAGTTTATAATCGTTGAAAATAAAAATATACTTTTTTCTTTCATGAACAGATACCATCTTACGACCAGAGTTCTCATTGCCTTTGTGTGGCAGGGGAAGTTTATTGTTGGTGGCAAAGTTATCGGTATTCTAGCACAGACT
>JABFOW010000612.1:0-11100 GCA_022817725.1 Archaeoteleia sp. ZL-2020 | reverse complement strand
CGAGTGTGGTGCGCGCCTATAGTAAGGGATGTACGCGGCAACAGCTATCTAAGTGACTACGGCAAACAGTCCTGACTTACTTTGTATCCTCGTAGCGGCTGAGAAGGAAACGGGCACGTATGGAACGTTAAAGCTTGGAGACACGAGAAACTGGAACTGAGCATAACACCGGGACGCGCATTCAAGATCTTTTTTAGCATCTTACTCTCACCCGTTACCTTTTTCTGTTTCGTGACAAAGCATGGAAAAGATTCGTACTTCTGCACCATTGTCATCGTTATTAGATTTACAATTGCGGTTTTACGCGCGTGAACAAACATCTGAGAAATTCGTCGCAAACAAACTCTAGCAATAATATACATCAAATGATTGTTAAACATTGAAACTTTGAGTAATTTCATTTACAAATCTGTATAAAGTCATTGTGCATACGATTACACGATGTAATGTTTTTCATAGCTTCTTTTATCCTAGTAGAAATGTAATTGTGGTCCTTGTAAATGTAACATGGTTCCCATTGGGCAATGATCATCCCAGTGGTTTGCTCGATTTGGATCTGATTGGCTATGTGACCCTTTCCAGATGGGGCCTTATAGATAAATCCAACACTACCTCATTGGGCTTTCCCTACAGGGACCACATTTTCACCCGATGGGGTATATTACATTGGCCCAATCTGATCCCAATAGGAACGTAATCACTCGTGTCAAAACACTCTTTGTTTTTCTGTAATACATCTCTAGTTTTATTTCAATGCATCCTCTGCTTTTTAACAGATATAATATTGGATATGATAGCTCCATATCCAAGCAGAACATTTCACAGTGTCTTAGGCAATGCTAATTCTAGATTCCATTCTGTCTACAAATTTTACTTACTTTTTCTGAGGACTGTTCCTGACACTAATGTCTGACCATAGTTAGTATCACAATCCGAATTGAGTATAATCCCAAATCCTAGAGTGTCAATCTCATCACACTAAAATTCATGTACATCTCTACACACTAAAATTCACTTTACTACATTTTCTGATGTCATCATGACGTAATCAGCAGGCATTGGCATATCTGAATCATTTTAAGAAATGGCGAAAAACTTCTGTCACGTTTATTTCGTACTATCGTCTTACCACTAGTACGATCTAGCATCGATGTTCGCAATCAAAAGCGTATAAATGGATAGGTTTGCGATTTGACAGCCCTCTCGGGGAACACTTTGCACGTCTGTTTGCACGTTCTCATTCGAGCGAATAATGACGCCAGCGTCCTCACATTCCCCTCGGGAAACGCTCTGGACATCACTCGGCACAATTTGACTCGTTAGAGTAACGACGATTTCGACTCATAGCGTCTCTTGTAGAGGGCCTCATATGATGATGCGTCGACGACGAGTCATGTCATTTATGACTTGTTAAATTTTCCTACATTTTCAATTCCTACATTGAAGATTTGGAATTTAATTTGAAAATTTTAAAATTACTTTTAATTAATTCTCAATTTTAACTTCTTAAACAGGAAGGATGATATGGCGTTCAATTCTTTTCTGTATGTATAACTGATGATAAATACTTCAAATAATTGCTGACAATTATTTATTGCAATTAATAATAATTAATGTTTTTATATGACATGTTCGAAAATAATTTTTTTCCTCCGTTCTCTTAATGTCTCATGTTTTTAAATGTTTCATAAAATACTTTCATAATACAGAATTAATATTGATGAAGTTGGTTTTCCTAATAACTCGTTCGTTTTCAGTTTTAATTATAACCTTGTTTTTATTTTTAATTCCATAACTTCTATTATCGTTTATAATTTTTCATGATTCATCACTCGAACTAGTTTTATAATTGCAATCATATATGTACACGAAGCAAAGTTTAATCCATAATACATGCTGCAAAGTACAAATAATTTTCAATTTTTAATTACACTGTGAAAATGAAACACTAAGACATTTTTTATCTCGCGATTAAAAATGATTTATAATCAAGAGGATCATATAAAAGCTTCGTTCGTTACAGACGAAAGTAATATTCACTTACTACGAAAGATATTATAATTGAATTTATTAGACTTTAAATCTTATTTTTATTTCAGGTACGTAACATTCCAACCACTTTAATAATGTATTTATGACACATACGAATTATAGTAATTAATGTGTTTCATTATCTTATTAATTAGATTAATTATTTTCTAGTTCTGAACTTGAGCTCGTTTGCGTGGAAGTACAAAGGAGTTATCATAGGATGCAAGCACGTAATCTACATTCCTGTATGGGAAACATTGAAATTCTGTTTCGAATAAGCAGCACGGAGCGCAGTTACACATACGCGCAATTCTCACAATGGTTATCTTTCCGCGTCTACGATTAGGCGCGTCAGAAAGCGCTGCGGGTTAATTGGATTAGGTTTCAATGGCGACGATGCGTTTCGGCGTAGGATGAAAACGCTTTGGCGCGTTAGCTATCCACAGGTGGTCAATTAATTTACAGTGCATGCTTTGTGCGACATCGATTGATAACTTGAACGAGATGTCTGCTACGAGTACGTAATGATTCAAGAGCAGTCTGAGAAATTGCGGGCATTATGTAATCGATGGTGATCGACGAAGAGATTTATCAAAGTTTTATAATTCTTTCAGGAAAACTAAAAAATATATTAGAGTCCTATTGGTAATATACACATAACATTGATATATTATGAAATCCTTTAGATAATCGCACATACTCTTATGAATAATATTCCTAGAATCAGAACCAACAGCTGCAGGCAAAATACCTAATGGTCGAATTGCCTAATGTCCACAATGTCTAGAATCGATAGTGTTCCAGGATACAGTATGTTCTGTATTGATCTTCGAACGCTATCTGTTTCAAGCATTTTGACGCTAAGGAACGCTAAGCAAACAGGATTTTGAGTATGATCTAGATCATATATCTCATGATTTGCGAATATGAGGAACCAGATTGCAAGATTTTTAATCTAAATTGTAGAAACCTGACCTTGAAAATATAGATCGAGTTTTGCGATCTATTCCTCAAACTAAAGACTTGAATCCTTATGCACCCATTACTGCGCATGCGCACATTAAATTGTTCTTAATTTGGAACTTATGATCTAGATTGTAAAACGAATTATGATCTGAAGTTTGCATCAATGCAAATTGCTGATACTACTTTCCAGTGAATTTTGATAGTGACGTACTTTGATTTTAGTATTTAGGCAAAATGACAATATATTCGACAGAGTATGTTGTAAAGTCGTAGATATAAAGGATGTAGAGTCATGGAAAGAAATTCGAGGATTATCACTTTGGCCCTTTCTCTTCGTAAGAGCAGCCACAATGACGGTTACAACTTTTTTGGATTACTGTGACTAAGTTAGACTATCGCCCCGGTAAAACGACCGTTGAAATTGCGTTCCGAAGCCCGACAAGATAATAATCCGGGGAATACCGAAAGAGAATGTACGAGCGACGAAATATGACGATCAATGTGCTGACAAAAATGGGACATATATTTTCATGCGAATGGTTACATATAAATTGTTTTTATTCTGTAATATTTCATGCACTATTTATTTCGTCGATATTTAATCAATATTTCCATCAAGATACATTCTATTGAAAAACATTTCTACGTTTCTACAATGATTGATTCCATACAAAATTATTAATGTGGCTAATCTTAAGCAAATCCCACGAGAGTTTTGTAAGCTCCCTGCAAGTTATCGACGAGGAATTATAAAGAGATTTAAGCGTTTCATTTTTCAGAAAACCTCTGAAACCACTTCCATAGCCTAATCGATACATCTAAGACGTGACTGAATGTACGTTTTATATTTCTCAATATAACAGAAAGGATTATTAATTTCCTTTTAAAGATATATTCCCATCCGCGTAAATACAATTATTTAATAGTAATATATCTGCGAGAATGATGATCGAGTGTAAAACCGCCAAGCGGAGGATAAAAAGAAGAAAGAATCACAATTCTCCAACAAGACACAAAAGAATATCGCATTTATTCCGCCCCATGTAAATCTCGGAAAAACAAGAATCTGAATAAACGCAATAATTTCCCGCGATAGCAGCAAGAAAAATATTTATGAGCCTCAAATCTTTTCGGAATCATTTGGTTTGATCAATAATCTAATTTTCGAAAGTAATGTATATTTGAATATCGCGGTTATTCTTAACAGTGTGGAAAGGGAGTTCAAGCCTGAGGGAACAACAGAGAATCAGTGTGAGGAGAGATGCATAGCTAGAGGAGGATGCAGCTGAGGGTGAAAAGGGGGGTTAGGGGGAGGGAGCGTCGAGATGCGTCTGTGAAATTCAACCAAGCTGTTCCGCTGGTAATAATGGACGAGAGGCAAGCGTTGAAATGCAAATTAGAGAGCGGGTCGCGGACAGCTTGATACATGTGCGGGATTGTGGTTTCGCGCGACGCACACGTTACCTATATTCCTGGAATAAAGGAGTTTGCTTTAGAGTTTTGCAGTATAATGTCGTATACGTGTTCCGGACTACGAAAATTCCGAGCTTTGCGCACCTGAAAACAACTGCCGCCACCCTCTCGTTACGAGCGTTGACTGGTTGATGCAGTGTGCTTAGGTTACTTGGCGAAGAAATTCGTCACAATAAGAACGATGCCAGATTTTCTGGTTTTCGACAAGATCGTTCATTGGTCTATAAATATTGCTGTGATAATTGCCTCATCTACAAGGAGACTACGAAGGTTTCAGTAGCCAGAAAGTAGACGAGTTTCAAGTTTGGATTGCGCATCACTGAATAAATATTTAGAAATATTCTTTTAGAGCACGATTATTACATATTCATAGATTATATCAATGATTTAAACATGTATATATTATTAATAAGAAAAGAGTTATTAAGAAATTAATAATAAATCTGTAAATTGAGAATAAAATTATGTTTGTATTCAATTGCATTGGAAATTTGATTATTTTAATATTACTTGTAACCTACAAATTAGAGATTTATCAGACAGTAGATTAGTTATAGATTCATCGAGAAACTTCATCAGCTCCCTAACATAAATGCGTAATCAGCAAAATTTCGAAATTTTGTGGAACCTAATTTTCATATCATCCTACCTGAATGTCTTATCAAATGTAGTTAAAGATGTTGATTGTTGAGGGATAGTTTGAATCAAATTAGTTGTACTTATTAACAACTGTAGATACTGGTATCGAAAATATCTTCGATACATAATCATGGATGGATGTGACCATGTGACGAAATGAAAATTAGGCTCCACCAATTTTCTGGATCTTTGATTTAGGCACTCTGTATATATACACTGAAAAAATCGTATGTGAGGAACACCTAACTTATTGGTAATATACCAACATATATAGCTTATCTTACCTATATTTTAGATAATACACCCATAAGTCTAGGTGTTCCTCACATACATTTTTTTCAGTTTACATTAGTTGCTGTAACATTGATTTATTTTTCTTTCGTCGTTTCTACAGTACTCCCTACAGAGGAAGCCCGTCAAAAATATACCCCCTAAGGAATTTATTGAGTATAATGAATATGAGTAACAAAACGATAATTTATATTTTATTTCTGTACTCTCTTAGAGTCTCCAATAAGAAACGAACATGACGTCATTGAAATCTAGCATTAAGTAATGCATGACATTTCTTGTACTTCAAATGCAAATCCAAATTTAGTATATCGTTTCCTTAATTGCAACAAGAGATTTTATGTAACTCAATTAGATAGGGTATTTGTGGGGGGAACTATAGATTTTATAGATTTCGCTTGTATATAAACATGTATCTGTAGTGCTTCGGCTCTCTTGTCCCAAGTGACCGTCGGCCAGTGTGGACTGAGAAATTCAAATGTGGTCCCAAGGTATTTAGTAAACTTTATGATTTTAATTAATTTCATTAATGAATGTTTTTTCTCTTGAAAACAGACATTGTTAGTAGAAAAGTATGTCGTATCATATGTTGAAATAAAATTCCCACGGCAATATAATCATTATTGGTCTCATGCCATCTCTATCAGCATACCTTTTCTCTATTTTTTATTTGGATTTTATTTATTAGACTCTTTGAGTGTTTAGTTCTGTTATAGACTTGAAACAGTGAAATTATTGATTTGGCTATCTTTGGAAGAAAATAATACAATTTTGGTCACGTTTGAAGTCACTTCAACTGATATATTACATTTATGTATGCATCCTATTCGCGGTTGCCAGTTTGATACTTCTGGCATTAGATTTTACATTCATTATAATACACTTGTCACCAGAAAGCACCATATTTCTAATAGCTCTGATTATATTTAACCCTGTGTAATTAATCTAATATTATATTCGCTTTCCATTTGTAGTTAAAACTATCTTTTGTATACCTCCTACTGTATAAGTTATCTTTCTTTTTAGTAAGAAAAATTAGAATTTTGAAATCTGATAAATTCTTCAGATTGATTACATAGTACTAAGAAGTAGTTCTTTGATCTGTTATGGTTTAGTTTTCAAAATTATTATATAATATTGATAAGCTAATTGATCAAATTGATTTAAATGTTTCTAATTATTAATGATGGCTAAACTGTTATATTTAAAAAAGAAAATATTTTATATAGGTTCGTTAGGTATTCATAAGAGTTGAAATGCAAACAAAATTGTTTAGTAGCGGTTGGCAGGCATTGCAAATCAAAAAAAGATTCAAATTATCCCATTATTTTTACTATACAAAATACATAAAATAAAATTATCTTTGATGTTTTTACAGTAGCTGTGATAAAACGCAATTATACGTCTGTATAAAGAAAATTCCTTGTGTTGGCAAATGCGAATTTGGTTAGTTATATAATGTCTATTTTGTTGTGTCAACCACAATTCTGTTACCCCAAACAAATATTTTCCTCAATGTAGCTTGAGCTGTCGCAGCGGTTACTTCTCACTTTACTAACATAATACATCACTTACTGTATGCATGGCGGCCCCATATGGTGTATTCTAAAAATGCACTCTACGCTTATGCATATAATTGCTTTACAATTAATTTATCATATTTCAATGTTTTACTACGAAAATTTTAACAATAAAAATGTACTTTATGAAACAAACAATGAAAATTAAGTTGGAACTGAGTACAAATTGGAAATACCTAAGTAATTTTTCGCTCTGACATTTCTTTCAAAACAATTAAATATTTATAAAATATTTGCTGCTTTAAAAGAAATTTATATCATTTTTATGAATAGGTGTTAAAATGAATATTTGTTATTAAGTAAAACATTTATGACGTCAATAATTTTCAGAAATTGTTAGATCATTGCCCTGTTGTAAATCAATGGCGACCATTATTGGACCCGCCGACAGTCTTTTCCATAAGTCTGGTCACATTTCATTCTTTTAGCGAGAGTCGCGTTCATAGCCATCGTTTTCTTGACGGCCAATTTTTCTTCTCCTATCCGATGCTATCTATCTATTCATCGATCCGCGTCCATCTATGCTTTCTTCTCATCTCGTTAATCGCTTATTAGTTTTTATATTGACGCGATGAAGTGCATCATTTGTGTCAACTCTTACCCTCTTTGGGACTGAAGAGTTCTTTCAATCTGTATCGGCTGACTGACGGCCTACGCGACATTCTATTACTACAAACGAGCTCAACCTCGATTCCAACGACTCCTTGCTATATAATTTTTGTTGCGCTTCCAAATACATGTATATATGTATATACATATATATAATGTCTGTATTGATTTATGGTAAATAACAAGTACTTCAGCGACGAAAGTGCACTTGAAACAAAGCTCTGACGGGACCTGTATTTCATTGCAATATCCGCGTGGCATGGAAGATTAAAAATTTGTTGTATACATCGTTTTCAAATTGATGTACAAAAAATGTCGTCGCACAAAGCGTAAATATTCTATACGTCACTATTGTATTGGCAGTATTATAGGTTTTGAGTATGAATTGCTCAGTGATTTATAAACTTTCAAAAAACGTGTTTCATGTAAAAAGTTGAAAATACATGTGCTTTTCCTAAAAAAAAGATTTAAAAAACTTGCAATCGCAAAATCATAGATGTAGATAATTTATTTAATACAAATTACAAAATATTATATACAATTGTATTCTTATCTAATTTTTTGTGAATTAAACAAAAAATTTGATTATATTCATAAAAGATATGGAGTATGAGTTTGCAATTTTTAATTTACAAATATAAATTAAATAAAAATATAGTGGCTACATAATTAAGTTCAATAAAATTTTTAATTAAATGAATATAAATGTATATTCATATTAATGATTTTATTTGAAGTGCCATTATGAAGACACATTGCAAAATGACGATTGTAACAATTGTGTAAAATGAAATTCCATCGCAAATACGTTTATTTCATATTTTATTCTTTCATTTTTTTAAATATTGGGAAATACTGGGAATCACAAAAATATTAAAGATTATTTTTTAATGTGCACTTAAGCTTTATATAAATGCTTGTTGATATATTTTACTATTGAAAAATAGAAATTAATATATTCGTGCAGTTTATTTATTCTAAAAAGTTTCCAAAATGTATACAGATGTTTGTTCATTACAGAATTAACGGTGACTTAGTTTCCCGAAAAATAAAGTGATGTAGTGCAGCAGATAGATCACCTTATTTTTAGTTGACATTCATTGAACTTTATACGAAGACTCGTTGGAAAAAGTAGTATGTCGATGTCAAAAGTGAAGTCCATAAACATAGCATATTGCTCATGGTTCTTTTAACAGTGTTTCTACAATCTTCGGTAAGTTAACAAGAAATGTGAATAATATTATTTAAAAAAGTTTTAATACTGTTGTTTCAATTGTTTGAACATAAAACTAAGAAAATGACAAATATATTTATAATAATATGAATTTGACTTTAAATTGAATTTATGTCTATGTTTGTGAAACATTTAAGACAAAACTTTAACTAGAAAATCTTTCAAAAAATTTTTCTACGAAAGCTTGTTTATTTATGTGACAAGTTATCACCGGTTCTCCATAAAACTAAATCAATTATCAAAATGTCTCTTATAAAAATAATAGTATTAATCCGAAGCATTCAAAAATCGTGTCTAATAATATTTGTGATTTGCCCAATGCTAAAGTTCTGATCAATTATATTTTTTGAAAAGATTTTCTGAAAATAAAGGATAAAATGAACGTGATGGTTATAATAATAGGGAGGCAAAGTTTTAGGAGAAATGGAATTATTGATTTCCGCGAAAAATGAATGGGAAGGATATATAGAAAAGTGTTACTCGGAAAAAGCATTAAGAAAAAATTTGAATTTGATCATTTCTCATTTTCCTTTTCTTTGAAGACAAAAATTCTTTATTAAAAAAAATGGCCGCCTTTATTCGCGGATGCCATTGTTATGACAGTTTGAAATGTTGTTCTTACACTAACATGTTTCGTTGCGTTTTTCTTTGAATAAAATTACGGATTTTATTGAATTTAAAGCTCCGCTCGAACTCTTTTCCAGACCGTTTTCTATTCAGTTTTCTTGTACTTTTATTTTTATCATTTCGTAACAATTTTGTACACTGATTTCACTACCAGTATGAAAGTATAACAAAACTTTGATAAAAAGTGTTAGGTTTTAACCAAATTATAAAAATTGTATAAATTAATTTCGCGGTGTATCATCAAAAAATCATTCGCATATTTTCATTTTGGTAGGTCGTTCAATTTTATTTTTCATTGCATAGACAAATTCAAGATCAAACAATATGTGGAGAGTATTATGTTATAAAAATTATACATTTATATGCAAAAAAGGCATAAAAATGCATATACCTCGTATATGCCTATTGACGGAAAATTTTATATTTTCGAATATAATGAAAACCACGTGAAGTATTCCATTTGTGAACTATTGAATATGTATGCATATACAGGATGTTCCAGGTTCAACGTAAAATATTTCGAATGCACATACCTCGTCAAAAAACCTAGTAAAATGTGTAATGTTAAAAGTCCAAAGTAAAAATGTATCTAAATATTTGTAGTTAAATAAATATTCATTTTTCTAAATACCCTGCATAATACTATCATAAAATGTACTTTTTATTCAGGAAATAGGAGAACTTAATTAAATAGCAAAGTATATCTACAATCGGAAAACAGTTTTATCGATTCAACATATTATATGTGAATTTAATCATGTCTCAATAATAATTAAATTAAACTACTATTTATTGATTCACCAAAATGTTTGGTTAAATTAACAAAATGATTTGTTGAATTAACAAAACTATTTTTGTTAATTAAATAAAATTTCTTTTCTGAATTGTAGTTGTAAAATATTGTCGAATCATTATGTAGAATCTTCTTCTGAAAATAGTTTCTCATTTTTCGGTGAGAAACCCTGTGCGATGTTGTACAAATATTCGAGATGATATCTATAGCAGCGCACGAACTTTGGATGCGTAAACTTATTTTCACTCCTCGTGATGCAAATTGAAAATACGTCAGTTATTTACTTACTTCAACTTAAAACTGTATTAAAGGAAAAGTTTTGAGCAATAATTGTAATACTTTCTTTAAATACTCTTAATGTTTCTATAAAAAAAAGATTCTTCAAGAAAACAATGTATTAACTAAGACACAACTTGTCTTGAAGTGATGAATGTAAATCGAAGTTTCAGGATGTCAACGCCTTAAGCTCTAATTAATAATCTATATATGTATATATGTATAAAGTCTGGAACATATTAACACCGTGTGACTATGACGTACATTTTCAAAACGTAAACATAAGGGAACTCTAATAATCAAGGCGTGAGTTACCGTCTGTTATGCAGGAGTGTTGTGTCGAGAACTCCAAGATGATTAATTCGAAATAAACAAGTTATTGATCATCTTCCAACTAGAAAATGATAAGAAAAAATAATCTAAATACACTCATAGAACAATTTTGTTGATTTGACAAAAATTTGGTTGATTCAACAATAAAATTCGGTTGTTATTTGAGTAACAAAACCATTTTGTTAAATCAAAGAAATACACTTTTGTAAACCGTGTTACGTTAATTCTACAATATATTTGGTTGAATT
>JABFOW010000611.1:0-11104 GCA_022817725.1 Archaeoteleia sp. ZL-2020 | reverse complement strand
GAAACATTCCAGAATCATTTAATCACTTTTTGATAATGAAATATAATTGTGTTGTGGAATATTACAAAAATGACTAGTTTTAGATAAATTAGTACAATATAAATAATAATATGAATACAAGTGAAATATGTTTTTATAGTTCTTTTATATTCAAAAGTGGCTGTGCCGCGACCGGTATTTATTACTGTAGGTTAGGTTTCACAAATGTCAAAACTTTAATGATTTAGAAAGATTTGAAAGAATTGATTTGATTTAGAAAGAATGTATTTTTTAGAAAAGTCTAATTTTTAAAAAGCCGTAAAATTGAATTATAATATGGGTATTATGCTTTTTTTACCTTTGTATTGTTGCTGGCGTTTCTATATATTACTATGTATGTATATTTAGCGAAGCAGCTAATGCGCATGGCGTCCGATTGGATAGCGCAAGTTTTGCCTGATTGTACAGATTTGACGTGTATGCAAAACATCTATTTATACTTCATAAAAAAATGTTTAATTATGCATTTTGGAGAGAATTGGTTTCTATAAACATATTCAATTCCCTATCAAAAAATAAGCCTCACTAAGAGAAGTTATCCCGTTTGTCTGATTGCACCGACTGAGAGCACTCTCCCCTACTGTTTTTAAATAATTAAATAGCGCTATAATATAAGCATGCAGAATTATAAGAATAAGATAATAAATATTATGACTGAAATAGAAACGTGTATTGCTGTAATATTTAAAAATACAGTACAAAATGCGAAGAATAAAACATCAAAATGCATTTCTACACAGGTCCAAGTGAAGAATAAGTTTCATAGAAAACTAGACTATTGATGAAGAAACAAATCAGCACAGTCAGATAAATATTAGAATTAAAAGATCATAATTACTACTTTCTGTATTAGTTAATAATAAGATTTAATAACCTGCTTTTAATAACTTGCAAAATAATTGACTATTATACAATTACCCTGATGCATTATACACAATATCTGTTATATAAGAAATTTGTTTTGCTTATGTATACAAAATTATAATACTCGGATTACATTTCCAAAAACATTTGAACCACCTTAGAATTTGAAAATATTATTTTCACTGTATGAAATATCGTACCGTAGCTCGAATGAAGTATATGTATATTAAAAACTATGATAAGGTGAGATACAAAACATTATCTGCATTTATGAAAATAAAATTTGAGTTGGAAAATTTTAAAATTAGTTTTGATAAATATATATAAATTATATACTAAAGAATAAATCAAATGTTGAATTGGTGAATTGTGATTAATTAATTATTTTAGGCATTAACTGACGATATACATTAAATCTGTAATTGTTACAATACGCATATATTGTGTTAAAAAATATACACAATTTTCCTTGAATTCTTTTTCTTATCATATTTGTTTCATTATGGTTTCTACGCCTTACTTTATATTATTTTTAATACGCAAAATGTACATTGTAAATTGAAACATTATTATTCATCTAGTCAAAACTTTCTTAAAAATTTCATTGATTTTCCCCTTTGAAATAAAACTGTGATATTACTTATAAATATTGCTAAATGAAACGTATTTTCGTTGAGAATTATATGTATAATTTTTTAAACTTTGTAATTGTCACAATTTTACCTCACTTTACCATAATAACAAATTTTATACTCTGACAGATGTAATGATGAAACTTTTGCTTTTTATTCTAATAACAATTACGACATCCGTTAATATATACCTTTTCATATCTGATGAATGAAATAACAATAATAAGGATAATAATATTCCACTAAACAGCATCCTGTAAAATTTGTGACGATAAAAGTTCAGAACGTAATTTCATCGAAATGAAAAATCTTTGAAGCATCGTTTAATGAAAGAGTGAAAATTCTAGTAAAAATTAATGAAAATTTAAAATACAAATGTCATATATTTAGTCTACAATTGCACTAATCAATAATATTACAACTTATTGCATAACTATATATATATATTTAATTAAAAGTACATTAAGAACTTTCCAATCGTTTATCACAAATATTATAGAATCCCATTTAGTATTAGCAATAATAATAATAATAATAATAATAATAATAATAATAACAATGATATGCGAGTAAATAAATACAAAAGAAATCACATCGAATACTTACGAGTCATCAATCTGAAATCCAAGACTGCTACCAAGCAAAGTCGACCAAGCATAGTAATGTACAATTCGTTTCGGCAAAGATTCTCTCGTTCTCCATCTGTGCTTTTCTTCTATTGTATTTTCGACTTGCAGCTTTGAGGTGGCAATGCAATGCCACATCGTCTATTCCTCATAAATCGCTTAAAAAACTTACGGTAGACACCAAGAGAAAGACAGATACGAGACGAGAAAGGTCTGCCGATGGTTTTAAACTCTCAGCAGGTGTTATCTTTTTAAAGTTGGTAGTTCGACACACATCAACACGTTATATAAACGTTATAAAATCGTCTAACGCAAGAGTGTACGGTCACAGTGCATTGTAAACAAATGAGCAATGTGGCGAAAACGATGTCTGCCACTTCAGCTTTGTTTAATTATGCCCACTTCAAACCACACTCGAAAGCATTAATTAGAAAGTATGAAGCTAAAATATTATCGCAAAAACCAAATGGCAATGGACTACGTCAACTGTAATTCTAGTGTTACAAAAATGTTAAAATTTCAAACTTTCGTATTTGAATTTGTAATGTTTTTTTAATTAATCTTTATTATAGCATTAACATTACAATTGACTTAGTCATTACAATATCAAACAAGTCATATCTTGCTTTCTTCTGATATATTTAAAATCATTTTTCCTCTGATAATACGACAAATAATTAATTTCCTTATACAAAATTACCATTGATCATTATACATTAGAAAGAAAGAAAACAAAGTTTACCTTCAAAAAAAGTAATTGGAAATTAATAAATTTTGCATTCTGGATATTTTACTGGTTTATTGTACAGTAAACACTTTCCACCATACTATCATTTTATCAAAATAGTATCATAAATACTTAATTGACCAATGAAACTTCAATAACAAGTCACTCGGTCAAAATCAGACGAATAAACGATACTTAATTGTTTATTCGTAAATTCATATAATTTACTATAGTCACTACACTTGCATTGCTACCAATGCTCGACTTAATCGCTTGTTTGTTTTCAGAAGAAATCAATTTGCTATATATAAATCGATCAGTTGTAACTCAAGTTTTTTTGATTATCGAAAAACAACGATTCAGATTTCATTTGTTAGAGTCATGTTAAGGTAGACATTTTATTAAGATGATCAAACATCAATAGAATATACATAAAATATATTATATAGTTCAGGGTCTTAGATAAGTATAAGCAGATTATTTTAAATGAAGAAGTAATATTTATTTTTTGCCGTTTATTTCTGGTTTAAAACATGTGACAGTTTTTTAATTGTCAATGGCACATTGTAATACAACAATGGAAAATAAATAAACAAATGCTTGAACACTACGTTATACACAATCAAGGTTTAAAGTTAGATATTTCCGGTAATTTTCGGCTTGAATTAAATTGTGTTTCTAACTATTACTTCATACTTCTTTATCAAAATCAATGTTTGATTATCTTCACAAATTTATACCTAAACATTAAAAAACTAAAATTTAAAAACTTATGAAAGCACGATTGAAATTCAATAGCAATTTTCTATAAGGTTTGCTTGAAGCAACAGACTGCAAATAACATTCTGCAGATGCATCGAAACACGATAAAAGATCCAGTTTCTAAAACACTTAAATTTTAATCCCAGTCATTGAGTCCTTCATTTAAAACTCAAACGCTAAAACATATTTATTAAAAACCTAATTTTGCCAATACACTATGTGAATCACTAAAACCACGATTACACGAAGGGCAAACAAAATTTGAGCGAGTATCGACAACTGGTTGATTTATCTCAGTAAATAAAAATCGTCGATCGCCAATAACGGTTCACCGTTATTGGTAAAGAAAAGTACGACACGAGACTTCTGCGTGTATTGTTTTCCTTTGTTTCTCTTTTATTTTTCAGTCTTTGACGCTGATTCACAAGCATGACAAGCACTCGGTGCGTCTGACTTTACTCGTTCTTCTGAGCCTCAACCAACAAGATCGCATAACGCGCATCCTCAACATTCCATTGCCCGCAATGCTACCCCTCGATAAACTCTATTTACTTTACGAATCAATATTTATAACAGTTTGGCATTAATAGGAAAGTTGTTAATTGTTCACGTTGCTTTTACGTTCATGCGATCTCTGGTTGTGCGATTAAGGAGGGACGAATGTTTTCATCAATACATATACATATATTTATATATATATATATATATATCACATAAAAGGTACACACAGCATATCGAACAATAAGAATGAAGGTGTCTCACGCGTAGACTAAGGAGAACGCGTCTCTCGATTCGTTACAATTTTCATTTCTTCATAATAATTTTATCGTTGATATCCCGAAAAAATTCCTATAGTAACTCGTATAAACCTGCCATATTCACTCAATAGACTGTACAAATTTATATAGGAGTACTTGATTTGTATATCGAATTAGATATATGTTTCACTAATTACATAACATTATTGAAGTGATACCGATTCAACAAAATTGTCCCTTAACGAAAGGGTCAGGGGCCTATAGGATTTTTTCATCGGGAGTAATTAATTCACAACCAGTTATATATATTTTACTCAATCGCAAGTTCAAAAATCTGCTACAGACGTAAAAGACATCGTAAAGATACACGATATTCAAAGCTCCATACTGTCATATTAAGCAAGTATATAAGATGTTCAAATCGTATGAAGTAAAAATTACCTATTGTTGGTATTTCATGAATAGTATATTTTCATTTTCAGAACAAATATTATATTCCACAAATATCTACACAGCTTTTGAGTAGATCTTTATAAATCTTGTAATTTTGACGAAATTGGAATAATGAAGTCAACTCTAAAATATCAACTAAAAATTGAGGCTGTTTTTTTACATCTGTAAATATTAAGTTTTCAAAAAGAATTTCCATGATTCCACAATATTCTATTTGTAACATTTTCTTCACAGAGGTATTGTTCGAAATTATGATCACATTGTAATTACAATAGTAATTTGTATAAATAATTAAACTGATAAAAGTTTCTTCTATTATCATTATTAAAACGTAACGTTAACTTATATTCACTTTCACAATGTACGATTCCAACCTCATTTTCTTAGTACTTCATAGCCGTTCGCCCTCTAATTCTCATTGCGCATTAAAGAGTGTATAACTTAATCACAAACCATAAAATCATAATATCACAATGCTTCGATGCAATTATAGGATTCATAAATAGGTTACATCCTGTGTTTTACCTATTTTATGTACGAAAATGAGAATTATTGTACTTTACTCATTGCCGCTAGAGGGCCAACGACAACAAAGCACGACGCATATGCTCTGCACAGCGTGAACTTTACGATGTATAATTTAACTTCGCGAAACCCAATTAGTCAAAAACATTGACTAGTAACACAAACAATATAGCAACTATAAATTACTAAAACTTGCTCTGAATTTGCAATGTATAATACTCATGATTATTCGACCGAGAGACACGGTAACAAAAAGAAATATGTATGTACAAAATCGCATTCGAGATTCTGAATAACCAACAACGAAAATGTAAGACAAAAACGGCGCAGGAGGACAGAATGTTGACGGTTACAAGGATGTGAGGGTGTGAAAACGTGCTTCGGAATTGGTGTTACGCATGAACAAGCTCTACAGGGAGGAAGACACATGCGTGCTTTCATTTGGCGGATCCGTAATCAATTCATCGTCCATGCACAAACTGCTCTCATGCTAATTCAGGAAAGGATCGTGCAGCTCCTGTTTTGATTTCTTCGTTGGTGCGGATGCGTTGGTCACTGTGAATTCATTGTGCCAAGCTATTTATTAGAGCTCGCAACGCAAAGAAAATAAACTTATACCCAAGCGTTAGTTAATTATCGATTAATGATAAGCAATAAACTAATTCCTTTTGTTATCGCGTTAATGTCACACTATATTGTATATATAACCGAAACTTATTTTAAGAAATTAAGTTATGTAAATTACACTACAAAGTATTATCTTTCAAAATTTTATTGAAGATAGTACCACTATATAAAATAAAGTAAGTTTTTGTCAAATATATTACGTCCTGATACTAGTTACTTTCCTTCACATGTATACCTGTCTTTAATCTTTTGCACTACGATTGAAATGTAAACTAGAGACGTCAAAAATTCAAGGCAATTTTCAAAAACCAACACGTTGGGAGCTCCAAATAGGCAAAGAACTATGCAAATTACTTGTCAACATAGAGTTCAACGTATGAGTTCACGTGCGTATTTCGAGAGATGCCGCAGTTCGATAAAATGTTAGATAGATAAATAGATAGAGATGTACAGCTAGAGAAAAAGAAGGAAGTGGAAAGATCGAAGAAGCAAGTGATATACGGTGTTAGAATTAAACTACGTCAGTTGAACTGTAGACGAAAATACCTATCGCGTCGTGATCGAAACTAATTCTGTACGGTAAACCCATAATGGACTTCTAAAGCTTTATGTTACAGCATCGTTATTGTTGTTACCTTTAGTATGTACAATTCAAATTCGTTACAAAATTCATACATCATACGTATTCGTCGCGAAATATAACTTGCATTACGATTGATCATTTTCAACTTTGATCGTATGACTTTGAACATTAAAAAGTAATCATTGATAAAATTATGCATCAATTTCATTAATGTTTCAAAATATTGTATATACAATTAGAGTGGACCACAAGGTCCGAAGCACTGAGTTAAATTATGTAAATAAGAATTAAAGATATGAATTTAGATTAAGCCGACGAATCAAAATGGGAATCAATGAAAAATCATCCAGCAAATTATTCGTCATGCGTGTACGCACGATGTATGTATGTTTACCATTGATATAATATTTCGGTAAAAGTCTCTATAATATCTATTATGTTTCTTAAGTGTATATAATATTATGTTGTATAAGTTTGAACAACGTTAATATATATATATCCATAATTCAAAACGTTAATATTTCCATCATTACTGATATCATTTATAAGTAGCTTTCTTCAACTAATGCACTACATGTGCCGTACTTCAATTCTGTAGTTAACAAAGTTACATTACAACCTACATTGGATAACGCTCTAGAATGTTTCGTCAAGACGCATCATAATTACAATGCGAATCTCGTCAACTAGAAGTGGTGTTAATGTTGATAAATATAACAGTGTATCATACGTGGAGCGCCGCGCAAAAAGCAGCCTTACGATTGGCAAAAGTACGAACAAGTTCGGAGACAATAAGTTTCAGTTTGCTCGATGATAGTATTTGTATACCAAAAGGGAAAAAGCTAAGAGTTAAAAGTTATTAACATTTTAATTCAACTTCGTTAATACCTTCTACTGTTAACTACTAACTTAATTTTATTACCAAAATCATTCACTTCTAACTTCTTTTCAATCAAAAGTTAAAACATCCCGTGAATGCGTCTGCTAAACTAACAACATTATCACATTTATGACAATAATAAATGTGAATAAATGTTCACTAAAGTAGCGATTATGACATCATTTTTAATAAGTCACTAGTGGCCAGGGTTGTATAAATCAATTCACATATTGAACTTAATTTCACTATGTAATATATTTAAGTAGCCAAAAATCTTTTTCACAAATCCGAAATATGTAAATAACATAATGTTGTTCTTAAATACAATTTTGAATATAAAATCATTCAAATATTATTCGTTTTATATACAAATTGTACATGTAACTAATTGCGTTGGTCGAGCACCAGACTATACTATTTCCACTTTAGATTTTAAGGTGTCAACGAAGTTTCATATGTAATTACTTTCCGGTTTAATTACGCAGTTTAAATTATAAGTTAATTAGTTTAAACATTGCCATGCAGTTGACGTGTGTTTGTGTTATTCAATTGAAAGTTTAACGTTTTTCATTTTATGAACATCATAATAATAAAAAAAGTACTGACACCTTACAATTTCAAATGGAGATGGAACAGCCTGGTTCTCGGTCAGCGATTTGAGTCATGGCTAATTTTTGGACGGTGTGTTAAATTCCTTTATAGGCCTTGATGAAAAATGTAATTTGACTAATTTTTGACGAATTAACTCAACTCTATTGCATTTATACATTGACTCATTCAACCCTGCTTATTGATTACTTTGTTACTATCTATCTCCTTCTAAGACCGACCCGAATAAAATCTATATCGACGAATCACAAAGATTATAAATGTATAAAATTGCAAACAAACGCTTTACCTTGCAAAGTGCTACACGTATGAATTCAGTTCTTACTTTTGTCGTTCTTTTTTCGTTATATGTACATGTAATTTTATATACACATACACACGTATCCAGATATATACATACATACATACACACATATATACATGTATATGTATATAAATATACACACACATATACATACATGTGCCAATACGTAGAAATATAAAATATTTCATTTTTAATTTCTTCCCATCGTCTATCTAAAAATCCTTGGAAATTATCCCTATGTTTTTTTTATAAACACTAATTGTGTACATTTTATTCGTTAATTTCGAAAGTCCAGCACTGTACTACACCTATAACTTTAAGACCATTTTAATTCTAACTTTACTCGATAATGCATACGCAAACTGAATTCATTATCGTTCACGTGTACAGCAATATTAAAATTTAAAAACAAATTCTACATTGAAATACGACAAACGTAAATCGTTAAAAAAGTGAGCATTGGCAGTTCTCGATATAAAATGCACATCAAAAATCGTAAATACGACAATAAAAGTGTCAACTTTTTACGTAATCTACGCGATACTACAGTTATATACGTGAAAAAACCACAGGATAATATAAAGAATAAATTGCAAGGTACCGATTGTCTTATTAATTACACAAACGTACAATTTTGGTATAAACAATAATAATAAATTATTACTATCATAAACATAAACGATACTACAATTTCATCGAGAAGAACTTGCAGCTCATTCTCTCGCATGTTTTACATATGTATGTATGAATGCATTTATATACGTATGTATGCATGAATTTACAATAAACGCACGATCATCGCACATAATTGTATTTAACAATACAAAATTCAAGATGCTATTCGCGATTTTCCGTCGCGACTTTAAACCCCACAATTACAAAAACAAATGAAAAATACACAAAAAAAACTAAAAGGAAAAATGTGTCTAATGAAAAAAAAAAAAAAAAAAAAAAAAACAGTGGATGAATGAAAAAAAACATGCAATGGTTCCATCGTGCGTGGATGAAGTGCCAAATATTGTGCAGCGTTTAAAGTACTACGCTCCATTGGTCTTTGCTACGGGATCGGGATGAGCAGGGACGAGGAATACGGGTCTTGCCACGTAGCAGGATCGAGCTGTATCGGTTAAAAAGGCACTCGTATGAAAAATAATTTAACAATGTAAATGGCTCAATAATGACGGGACCTTTGAAAACCGAGTGTCTCACTGAACGCGACACGACGAGTCGCCTACGACGAGCCTTGGTTTTGCGCATGTCCCACTTTTTCTTTTGCTAGTATTAACACTAAATAAACGCCATGCGCAATCATCAAGTCTGTTAGAATGTCGCTTAGACACACCTCGTTATTAATTCACCATATACGATGCGCTCGTGTTCGAGTGTCGCACGAGCTTTTTCAGTTAAATGCAACTGCAAGTCCAAAGCGAACGCCCCCCTCTTGTCGGAGGGACATCCGTCGTTAAATTAGCATTATTATTTTTCGCGAATTAATCTAGATGGGGCGAATTAATCTAAATAAAAAGTGGGATAAATTGGGAAAAAAACACAGCCCACATTAGAACGATCCAGTGCACGGTGTAAATAGGATTCTCACCGTCTGTAATCTTTCTGGCAACGAATTTGAGAGTCTCGTCGAGCAGTACCACTGGAATGGAGAACTTCATTACCGTTAGCCACTCTTCCGTGGTCAAAGGCGTCACTTGGAACACGGTCTGTAATTTCCAAATATATATGTTAGACATTAACCAATAACGAACCTAAGATGAACTATACATTTGAAATGAATATACAAAATTTAATTTTTAATACGATTATTATTTCGCGAATCAAATATAATTGATATAATTTTAATTATATAAAACGAATAAAGGGAAAATAATAATATCTCATCGAAGCGAGTAATTTGAAAAGTTGAACTATGACGATAACTTATTAAGAAAAAATGTTGAATAATATCGAAAAATATAACTGATATAAATTTAATTATTGAAAATAAATGAAGATTAAATATGAGTAATCATACCTGAATTTAAGTAATTTAGCCACAAAATTAACATTTGTATACATATTCTTTACTCGAAATGTTTGTGTACAAATGTAGCAGCATGGATTTTATTAGAAAGCAACAATAATTGTTTAACATTATCAGAAACAATTTTTTGCGAATAAAAGTTAAACATCAAATTTAAACTCTACCTACAGGAACTTAATAATAAACAATTTATTGATATAAAAATAATATTTTTATTTTAAATAATTCAATCTTTATCGTCATTCTTTAGCCATGGCCAAAATTATTTCAAAACTTGTAATAATTTCATCTGATACAAAATTGTATATTGAATTTTAGATTATTATTTTTAGTCACTCTTTCTATTGTATGTATATTTTTCCTATGAAATTGTTCTTTGTCTAAAGAACACCAAAATTGTAGCAACCTTTTTTCATATTATGTTCTTATTTATTACAATTTTTGTTAGTCAAAATTAAATTAAGTTGAACTCATTATTCTTTCACTACATATTGTGCTGTGTAAAATTGAAGCTTTAATTCAAGATACATTTTTACAAACGTTAAAAACATGAAAGAAAAAATATATATCTTTTTATTCCTTCGTCATCCACCATAAAACGAATAAATGGGGGAGGCTTAAAAAAATTTTCGAAATTTTTTTTATATGATTATTTGCCGAATAACAAAAAATAATATTGC
>JABFOW010000610.1:0-11109 GCA_022817725.1 Archaeoteleia sp. ZL-2020 | reverse complement strand
TACTACGGGCTACACTAAAAACTCTCGATGCTTCCGACTTACTGCTACCACTTTCTATAAACTTTATTACTCTAATCCGAAAATCTAATGAATAATGCATAAATTATTTCACTATACTCTAATCCGAAGCCTTTTTAACTGCTTTTACTATATTTGCAAAGAAATTAACGAAGCAATATGAGAAATCAGGCAAAAAAGCCTTGTGCAATGACTTTGTTAACAGTCCCATAGTGGCGACAGAGAGCTACAATTTCCTCTTCTGGTGTAAGTATTAAAAGTTGAAAAAAGGTTGAAAAAAGTAGTACAAGATTTTACGAAAGCGAAAATCTGAGAAAAATCAGTGATACAATGGACACTCAGCAAAAGCAGGGATGACATCTTTTTTCAATTTTTGACGCTTATGCCTCTTTTGGAGGGAGCGGTGGTGGATTTATCGGTAAGTGATGTGTAAAACACTGAAATGGGTGGTTCTTGGATTGAGAACTGGTACCTAGGTGGTGGTGCTTTTTTACTAAGGTGTTGGGTATAATGCAAGCCGCTACGTTATAGTTCTTGGAGTGTAAGATTTATCGACATTGTGAATTGGTTTGCTGAATTAAAATTCAGCAAAAAAAAGATGGCAAAATTGCCAAAAATTTTATGGATTTTTACCCCTAAAAATACGCCAGTGGCCGAATGTTCGTGTGCCGCAAATGGATATATTGAAGCTTTAGACTTAAACAAAGGATCTTCCTACAAGCTAATATTCTGTATTAAATCAAAATTTCTTGAATACGAAATAATATGAAATTTTTACAATCAAGATCAAGAAGTTTATACATGAACCCATTTTGCAGCTCAGAAGGATTATGCAAGAAGATTTGCAATTTTGCATTCCCGCCAAGAGCAAATAGAATCAAATATCTAGCAATATTTGTGCTAATATTATTTACAGCCCCCCTTGCCTTTCTTTGTTGCGCGATGCTGGACTATGCTATAGTGCTGGTTTATGTTATAGTTACTAAGGATGTTACAGCTGTAGATTGGCCAATTACTTCTGCGCTTTTTCGGCCAATTCCTCCTATGCTCATAATTTCTATTGTGATTTTATCAATTAGGAGACTGCGTGATATGAACTCTAGCGGATGGTGGTCTATACTGAATTTCATTCCGCTTCTTAATATATTGTTTATTCTTATGCTTGCTTTCGTCCCTGGTACCAAAGGTGATAACAGGCTTGGAGCTGCACCAGCAAAAGCCTCAAAATTAGAATATATAATTTTGCTATTATAACCAGCTTCTTTTTCGATTGGAAGCTCTAGAATGAGACCGAATGCAGGCTTGAAGTAATGTTGCGAATTTAAGAGCTCTATTCATAAACCTTCTATTCTCGCTATTTCTATACCTGGGATTTTATCAAGTACATGCTTCACCAATGGGTTATTGATAATATCTTGCCTCTTATTATTTGCTTCAATCGACTCTATTGATGTTAAAGATAGGCCACCACCTTCAGTGACAACATTGGTCTCCCATTTTTGATTAGTTAACTCCAATAATTTTTTCTCTATATCTGATGCGATATTACGTGGAGCATCTTCCAGAAGAGATAATGTAATAGTAAAATCTTCAATTGAAATTATTGATATGTCATTTTGGACTGTATAGCATAATACCATCTCATTATGCTGAGAAAAAAGGCTAATAAGGTCATGTATTGTGCTAATTTTTACAGAATTCTCAGATGCAGGTATTGGTAAGATGTTCTCTGGATTTTTTAGCGTTTTTAGTATATCTTCTGGAGTCTCAATGGTATTTGCATATGCGATTCTGATTAGCAACATCTCCAAAGACTCAAATACAAGGATTGCATTCTCCAGCTCTTCAACGCCCTTCAGTAGCATCTGCCAGGCTCTAGATAAGAAGATATTGCCGAGACCTGCAGCAAATTTTTCTATATATCTCTTATGTGTTTCGGATAAATCAATTTCCAGGCGTTCAGGGAAATTTTTGAATAACGTAACATTATGCACAAGCTCCAGTAGATTTTTTAAAATAAAAAATGGGTCTGCGCCGCTTTGATATAGCTGTAGTACAAAGTTTAGTGCAGCTTTTAAATCTCCGCGTGCCAGGCCGTCAAATAACTCATATATCAACTCTTGATTTCCAAGGCCGAGCATATCCGCAACAATGCTTTTTGATATATTTTGGTATTCACTAAGCGCAATCGCCTGATCTAAAATAGATAGACCATCTCGAACAGAGCCATCAGCGGCTCTTGCGATTAGGTATAATGCTTCTTTGTCCGCTGTGACGTTTTCTTTTTGTATAATATTTGAATAATGATCAACTAACAAATCTACTGAAATACGTTTTAGGTAAAATTTTTGGCACCTAGAAAGAATAGTGAGAGGTATTTTATTTATTTCAGTTGTAGCAAAAATAAACTTGGTGTGTGAAGGTGGCTCTTCCAATGTTTTAAGCAGCGCGTTGAATGCACTGCTTGAGAGCATATGCACCTCATCTATTATATACACCTTATTACGAGCAGAGATCGGTTGATATGCGATATTTTCTATTATAGAACGAACATCATTGACACTCGTATGGCTTGCAGCATCCATTTCTAAAATATCAGGATGTCTAGACTCTGATATTGTGACGCAGTGCTGACATATGCCGCAAGGTTCAATATTTGGTTTAACTCTATCTCCATCTGATCCAATGCAATTGAGCGCGCGTGCTATAATCCTTGCTGCTGTAGTTTTCCCAATTCCTCTGATTCCAGTAAGCAACATTGCGTGAGGTATTTTGTCATGCTGAATCGCATTTGTCATAATACGATTCAGAACACCCTGCCCTATCAAATCGTTAAATGATTGAGGTCTATATTTACGCGCTAAAGGCTGATAATCTTTTATCATGATTTTAATTTCTTCACCTCATCTTCCGATAAATTATACCAATTCTCACAAATAATAGGACATAAATGCAAGTATTTTTGTGCAAGTTTAATGATTCATTTGAATCGCTAATATCGGGATATTTGCACGAAAATGAATCGTTGAAATTGCCAAAAAGACGCAAGCATAAATGTCCTATTATTTCTGGGAATTGGTATTATACCTTGTAATAAGAGATTTCTTGCGACTTCTCCATTTCGATTATCTCACTTCAGATCGTCTAAAATCTTTAGATAATAATACGTGATTAACAACTTTTTTTACACCATTAACGGAGCTCGCCATCTCAATTGCTGCATGCAGCTCTTTATCGTCTTGAGCTATCCCGAATAGGAATACAATGGAATCATTTACAGCGACAGAATAATTTACAGAATCGAAATGTTTGCGGAAGAGGAACTTACTTCTTATTTTGTTTGCAATCCATGTATCTTCTGCTGTATTTATTTGTTTTGATGAAGTTAGAATCTCATTTATTACCTCTTTAACTCCAACAACACTCCATGCGATTTTTACAGCTTCTTGAGCATATTTTTGTTCCATTACACTTCCTGTCAACATAACGCGGCCTTCTTTGACATTCACAGAAATCTTGGTAAACATTTTATTAAAGTCAGTTTTAGTAAACTCACTATTAATTTTTGTCAAAATTACACTATCATCCATAACAGAGCCAACAGAACGCTCATCCAACATGATAGAGCCTCCAGTAACAGCTGCGACTGGGATAAAAAGTGCACAGCCATTATTTAGTAACATAGATGTTATCAAAAGATATTGTGTGATTTTATAGCATTTAATCATATTGTTTTTTTACCATCAGTTTTTAAATTATACCAATTCCCACAAATAATAGGGCATAAATGCAAGTATTTTTGTGCAAGTTTAGCAGTTCATTTGAGTCGCTAATATCGGGATATTTGCACGAAAATGAATCGTTGAAATTGCCAAAAAGACGCAAGCATAAATGTCCTATTATTTCTGGGAATTGGTATTATATGCGCCCTAGCATAATCGCGAATAATACAATAAAGCCAAATTCAACATTTGACTTAAATTTCAATTCACAGCTTTTTGGATTATTAATCTCTAAAGTCTCTGTTTGCCAATACAGATGATAAGTAGCGATTCCCATGAGTATATAGAATAAAATATTCATATGCTGCGCAAGCCCAACTATACATATTGCAATTGCTGCAAATTGGTAACTACTCCATATAAATCTTGATGCATTGTCAGCAAATTTTATAGCTGTCGACTTTAATCCGAGCGCAATATCATCTTCTCTATCTTGGTGTGCATATATGGTATCATATCCAGTCGTCCAGGCAGCTGACGCGAGATATAATAATACAGCATGAATAGAAAGATATCCAGTAGTTGTAATCCACGCTATCAATATACCGATGTTATATGTTAAACCCAAAAAGAATTGTGCAAAATGTGTTACACGCTTCATAAATGGATATATTATTATCGGAATAATAGCAAATAGCCCAATTGTTATAGCAAGTATAGGAAGTTGCAGTAAAATCAAAACCGCAATAAAAAGCAACGCAATCAACAAGAGATATGCATTCCACCTCTTTATCTCACCTGACACGAGCGGCCTTTGCATTGTGCGCTTTACTGATGCATCAAATTTTTGATCAGCTAAATCATTTATTATACAGCCCGCAGCACTCATAACAATAGCTCCTAAAAAAAATAAGGAGCAAAGCCATATTCCGCCAATAAAATTTGGGACATTGAATAAAATAGCCCACCATACTGGTAATATAAGCAACAAACGCGTTGATAGCTTATCAAGCCTCATTAATCTCGCATAAGCAGAAGAGCGAAGAAAAGACTCAAAGCGCCGAAAAGAAGGCTGCTGCCAACGTAACGCTATCTCAAAAGCTTTAATTAGAAATATATTGATGTCGATTATTTTATTTATATACTTTTTCATCACCAGGCAAGATATAGTTTGTCCCCTCCCAGGGGCTCGTAAAATTAAAATTTCTAAATTCCTGCGGTAGGCTTACAGATTCATATACTACTTTTCGTTTCTCAAGATCATATCGAACCTCATTATAACCTGTAAGCGGAAAATCTTTCCGCATAGGGTGCCCAGAAAAGCCATAATCCGTCAAAATTCTCCGTAAGTCGGTATTGTTAGAAAAATAGACTCCATATAAATCCCACGCCTCTCTCTCATACCAACCAGCAGAGCTGAATAAACTTGTCACGCTTGGAACAAAATCATCATGCCTAATATTTAGCTTTATGCGTATACGTAAATTATGTTGTATGCTAAGCAGGTTATAAATAACTTCAAAACGCTTATCTCTATCAAGATAATCTACAACGCAAATATCCATAAGCATAGAAAATAAGCAGCTTGCATCATCACGTAAGAATTTGATAAATGACAGCAGCTTATCAAGCCCCAAGGTCACTACTACTTCACCAAGCGACTCATCTACACTAAAGCCGTCACCATTATGTTTGTTAGCTATATACTTCTTTAGTTCAAGTAGGTTTTTCATGTGTTTTTAATTACATATTACGATTTGGTATTATTTTATAATATCAGTTTAACACCCACCTTGCCACCTGATAAAACGATGCGGACAGAATATAAGCTATGCCAGTCGACCATAAACCACTTAAACATGCCCATCTCCAGCCTATTTCATTCGCTATTGTTGCAAACACAGAAACGCAAGGGAAATATAACAAAATAAAAAGTAAATATGCAAAGGCACCAATTTCGCCATCAAATGCATTGTCAATTGCACTACTTTCAATTTCATTATCATGAATAAATTCGTTAACAAATGAACCACCAAGTATACTAGACTCTGTATTGATTATAAAAACATTATATAAATTGTGATACACAGCATCAAACATCTCTCTAATTCGTTGAAAAAAGTGCAACTCTTCTTTTGTATCAATTGCTTTATGTGCATATAACGAATTTAATGTACCAACTACAACCTCTTTCGCAAGCAACCCCGTGACTATACCAACTGTCGCAGGCCAATTTTCCTCTGTAATTCCTATAGGCTTGAAAATTGGAGTTATAAATTTACTTGAAGATATTAGAATACTATCGCAACCTATATTTTCTAAACACTCACTGGTGTTTTTTCCACGCCATGTAATACTATCAAGTAAATTTAGCACAAGGCATACCACTATAATCAATTTGCCAGCACCAAAAATAAAACCCTTCACTCTCGCAGAAACTTTAGATATCAGATTCTTAAGATTCGGCAATTGATAATTAGGTAATACCATAAAAAAGCTGGTATCAGGCTGATTTTTTAACATTTTGCTTGTTAAGTGAGCAGTTAATAAACCAATTACAACACCTATAAAATAGAGCAACAAGATAATATAAACACCATGTGCTTGGAAGAATATTATATAAAATAATACAAATACTGATAGTCTAGCACTACATGACATAAATGGCATCATCATTATAGCAACAATTCTTTGTTCTTTGCTATTTAATGATCTTGTAACAATGATCGCAGGGACATTACAGCCAAATCCCAGCACAAGTGGGATAAAGGCGTTTCCAGATAGCCCAACTATATTCATGAGCTTATTTACAAGGAGCGCCGCTCTTGTGAAATATCCAGAATCCTCTAAAATTGAAAAAATAAAATATAGAGCAGTAATTACAGGAATAAATGACACAATAGAGACTATGCCAGACCCAATTCCGTGCGCTATAATGGAGATAACGATATTTGGAGCATGCATCATCTCTAATAAATGCGATACGCCATCAATAAAAATAAACTCAGCTGCGGATTGAAAAAAATCTTGAAATATACCACCAAGTACTATGCTGAAGCCAAAAATTAAATATACAATTGCTATAAATACAACAGTCCCAAAAAACTTTTGCAGCAAAATGTTATCCAACATCTGTGATATAGAATTTCCCCTATTGGGAATTTTATTCTCATGCAACACATCTGATAAGATGTGATCTATATGCTCATATCTTGAAGACGCGATTTCAACACTTATTAATGCAGCTCCCTTTTTGGAAATACCGAAGTCAGGATTGGACGAATGGCTTGCTATTATATTATCAAGATCTCGTTGATTAAAATGTGCTGAAATTCCAAGGTGCGAAAGGACAGCAATTCCCTCCTCAAGGACTTTCAAAGCAACCCAGAGTTTATTATAGCGCTCATCTTTATAATGTATAGAATCACAAGTCATATGAATCAATTCAACAAGCGTATGATCATAATTCGATATTAAAGCTTCCGGATCTGTTGGTTTTGGGCCCTTTTTAATGTGCGCGCATAAGTCTAAAATGCCAGTATTTTCCTTTCCAGAAATAGCAACAACTGGCACACCCAAAAGCTCTGATAGACGCTCTTTGTTTATGTTGTGATACCTAAAAGCAATATCAGACATGTTTAGCGCAACAATAACATCTTTTCCCATTTCGATTAGCTGAAGCGTCAAATATAGCGAAGACCTTAGATTACAACTATCAACTACATTGACGATGAGACTATTACTACTACCAGATACCTCAGCAATAACAACTTGTTCATCTTTAGCATTATCAGAAACGCACAAAGAAAGAAAAGAGACGCCAGGCAGGTCTACTAGCTCTACCTTAGATGAGTCTATTATGAAATGAGAGATTTGCTTTTCAACTGTAACGCCAGACCAATTTCCAGTATTTTCATTTCTTCCAGTCAGCAAATTAAAAAGCGTGGATTTTCCTGAATTAGGAGCTCCAACAAGGTATACAGCTATGTCAGAATTCATCACGCAGCACTAACTAATATCCTTTGAGCCATTTTCTTATCAATAACAAGCTTCATGTTATCTAGCTTCACTATGAAGTTGCTGTAATATTTATGCAACACAACAATGGAAGACCCTGGTACGAAGCCAAACTGTAAGAATTTATGAAGCACAGGGCCAGTAAAATCTAAATGCCTTATCTTAGCATTGCAACCAGCTTTTAAAGAAGTGAGCTCAACAGGCTCAGAATATATAAATTGTACCGTCATATCGATATTACACTAATAAATATGTGTCGATGAGGATTTTTAGAAATTGAAAATAAGAATGCCATCCTTTAACTATGCCACATCCGTAAAAGCAAAAATACATGCTTTATAGTATTCTCCATTTACGTTAATAGTGTGTTGCTCGAAGCTTTTAGTAGATTTGTACTACACTTCGCTCTCTTGCACTTACTATTAACGCATTTGCGAAAACACTATAGAGGCGGCCTATCTCTTTCGAGAGTATGACAATTAAATTTCTCAACTCTATATATTATTTTATGCTATGCATGAATGTACCTTAACTCAATCGCGAATGATTTGCAATCGCATTCTATATATCAGAGCTATCAAATGGTGAATGTTTTTTACCATATGTTGCAGAATCATTAAGACCCACAAGCCGTAAATTTTCCTTTATCTTCCCAATATCACTTAATATAGAGTGGTTATTCCGCATTTTTTGTTCAATTTGTTTCACTGAATATATAACCGTTGCATGATCCCTTCCACCCAATTTTTTGCCTATTTCCTGTAGACTAAAACTCGTAAAGTGCTTTGCAAGATATGCAGAAACTTGCCTAGCCATAACAGATTTACTAAAACGGTGCTTTGTGGTGATATCTGCTTTACTTAAGTTATAAAAATCAGCAACAGCGTCTAATATATCAGACATAGACAACTGTAATGCAGGCGCAGAAATAATCACATCCCGCAACAAAGCTCTGGTATTTTCAATATTCATCTGCATATTCGCAAGGCTGCAATGCGAGACAACTCTATAAAGCGCACCTTCTAACTCTCTTATGCTAGATGAAACCTTTTCTGCAATAAATGCTATGATCTCAGAATCAATCGCAGTATTCAGTAATTTCGCTTTATTTTGCAATATATTAAAGCGTAGATCGAAATCTGGGTCTTGAATTTCCACAGATATGGAACTCACAAGACGGGATTTTATCCTAGCTTCTAGAGATAATCTATTAGGAGGACGATCTGAAGCTATCACTATCATTTTGTTCGCTTCAATCATAGCGTCAAATGTTTGTGTAAATTCTTTTTGAGTGCTGGTTTTATCGCATATAAACTGCAAATCATCAAATATTAATATATCAGACGATCTCAAATTCTCCCTGAATGCCAACAGCTGATTATTGCGAACAGCATTTATATAGTTATTCATAAAACGCTCAACACCCAAATACGCAACCTTTTTAGATGGAAAATTCAAAGCAACATGATTTGCTATAGATTGCAATATGTGGGTTTTACCCATACCAACGTTGCCGTGTATATATAAGCACCGTGGCATATATTGGTAATGTGCATTATAGCCAGACTGCACAAGACCCTGCGCAGCACTATATGCAACTTGATTTGTTTTGCCGCATATAAAATTCTCAAAAGTAAAATTAGGATTTAACTTCGAATTTTGTGTAAAATCATTGTAAACCATGGCATTCTCTGAACCAATATTATTACCAGAATAGAAATACTGATTCGCACCAGACTTATTAGAATCATTCTCGATCTGTATATCAACACGATCAATGGTATTATCAATAGTAGATGCATATTTTCTTATCTTAGAAAGATAGTTTGTCACAACCCATTCTCTTATGAACTTGGTCTTAACAGTTAACACGAGTATACCATCTTTTAAGTCTTTAAATGTTACTCCCTTTATCCAGTGCTCAAAAATTACTTCACCATATTCTGGCAAAAGGCGTTGTAATACTTGATCCCAAACTTCATAGCCACGCGGCGACTCAATTTCAGATACTTGCAATGCATTATAGTTCATACCACCCCTTTCTTTACAACTAAAATTCATAAGATGAAACCCTGTTTACATCAAAAACTATTTCAATAACATTTAGAAATTCTGCTTCTATAGTGTTTTCTCAAATGCGTGAGTAGTAGGCACTATGAAGCGAAGTGTAGTAAAATCTACTAAGAGCTTCGAGCAACGCACTACTTGCGTAAATGAAAATACCATAGGTTGTCTTTTAGCACTTTTTATCATGGTTTTTGCAGAATATTTCGCGTTTTTTGAAAAACAATATAAAAACAAAATTTTATCTCTATAAAAAGCTTGTAGGATTATATAAGTGCCATGGCAGGCCTGATGCCTTCCAGCCGTTTATATATCCTCTTTGATTATTTAATCCAATATCACCCTCAAATCCGTGCTCGATGTTATAACAGTTTGTATAACCATGTTCGGCAAGGCTAACTGCCGCTTCATAAGAACGAACACCAGATCTGCAAAGCAATAAAATAGCAGTATCCATAGCCACTATGACACGCGCAACATCTTCAATGAAATCATCATTCTTCCTCATATCTGGGAGATAGCGCCATGCAACTAAACACAATTTACCTTGCAGCGAAGAGAGTAAAGGTACTCCAACAGACTGCCATTCCTCAGGCGTACGCACATCAAGCAAACATACATTTTTATCTGATATCAAAATCTCCCAAGCCGATGCAGGAGAGATAATGCCGATAGAATCGCAATTTATATTCATACAAAAATAATAAAAAAATTTCTGATCGAACATATCAACCTGGGCGACGCAGATTAGCATTTTTGATTAATTATATCAAGCAGTGAAAGTATAAATAAGCAATCCATATACCTAACACGATCTAATCTTGTACACCCTAATTTATTAATTTTTTAAAACCCTTCTCGATCACAGATGCATTTTCAACATTGTTAATAAAAACATTATAATAAAAGCTAAATGCTGAATGCATTCAATATAAATCACAAAGACTGTTAATGACATATTTGCTTATATAGCAAAGGCAGTTGAGTATGCTACATATTAAAAGCAAAATCTATAGCCTGTTGAAGAGTTTGAAAATTATGAATAATTGACTTTACTTTGACCTTAAAATTGGCCCAAAAAATCTCTATCGGATTCATGTCTGGAGAATATGGTGGTAAAAAAAGCAAGGTACAGCCTGCATTCTCTATGAGTTGCTTGGTTTTTTCTGACTTATGAAAAGCAGCATTATCCATCACAACAACTTGTCCTGGCTTCAATACTGGAACAAGAAATTTTTCAATCCACATATTAAAAAGTGCACTATTGCAAGTACCTCTAAAACAAGCC